>JAQGCA010002972.1:0-12722 GCA_034698945.1 Protaphorura quadriocellata | reverse complement strand
ACTTTACTATTTAGTTTGCCTTTATGATTTCGAATTCCTCACATAACTATCTCCATTCCTCCCTAGCTGGTAACTTGCAATATATGGATTTTACATTAGTGTGTCAATTTTAAGTATTTCCTACGTTCTCCATATTGACTCGCCGTGACCGACTCTGATTCTAGAATCACCAACCACCCAGACTGACCGATCCACAACTCAGATTACATGGAATTCCTTCTAATAAAATTTTGCAACACACTGAAGTTCAATGTTTGGCCAAAACTTTCAACGTTCTCGCAGTCCCCTAATTGTTCGGATTTTTAACGGCCTGCTAGACGTTAAGTGTAATTCTTAATTCTAATTACGCCGATTACAATTTGTACTCGAATTTCCCTGCTCTACAGAAATAATTTGAATTTGAAATTACCAAGAGGTGTTAATATTAATGTACTGGTGACGGTTAAACGAATAAGTAATTCCAGATATGTATTTATATACAGCGTGGTTACATAGGTACCTCCCTAGACAGGAATAAATTAATAATTGTAGTTAAATGATTAAAGTCGGCCGCAAAATAACTAATCTCATAAACTAATAACTAGTTTTCATGACTTTTACAATTTATTCCTCCAACATCAATTTGTTACGTTAATTTGGTTTCATGTATTATATTCATTTCAGACGATTTCCTTATTCAGCAGTAGTGAATAAGAACAATTCTCTACAGTGTGGTTATATGTTTGAACTTACACGTTATTACTTACGGGTTCAGATAGGTAGATATGGTTCGGGTACGTGTGATTGCATACCTATCCTGAATTAATAAGCAGGATTTAATTCTCACCCAACTACGCGTCTTCAGAAAATTAATTGACATTATCCTTATGAGGAGAACAAATTGAATACATAATTTCAAAACTGGTCAGCGACCATTACTAATTAAATCTGCCAGAGCGTGAAATTGAGTTAAAAAAAGATAAATCCGGCGTGGAAGTACTTGGCATATATTTCATTTACTTTGCGAAAATTTCTTAACGACAGGACGTGTAAAACAATTTTCAATCACTCGCCCATTAATCTAGCCACGGATTTTAAATGTTCTTTGTAGAAAACTATGCATTTAGTCTCGTAATTATACATAGAATCTGATTCACAGAATTCAATTGCCCCAAATTATTGTTCCAAGTACAACACAATTTGTTGCCGTGTACTGTATTAAAATTTATTTTAAGTTCTAATATTTGGAGAGCGGGACGAATTAGCGTTGTAAAATGCCCAGGCATTTTCGTTTTCGGGAATATTCCCAGGAATATTCCCGGGAACTTTGGGCAGTTTTGAAAATGGAATCTAGTCTAACGCGTTACAACCTAGTACAACGTTTCGACCGGTCAAAAATACTATATTTTGTATTGTATTGGATTGGATTGGATGTAATTTTATTTAAGTCATCAATATTCATAGCCCACACAACATTAACATCAAAAATGAAACATTGATTTATCAGTAGGTGATGTTGATTCCGACTTTTAACCTAAATTTTGATAAAATGTCAAAGAATAGCCAATTGTAATAATAAAATATTCGTAATTAATTGTTGATGATTCCGCTCTGTCCGTCTTCAAAATTTAAGATCACTTCTTAATTTTAGATCAAATATACAAATTCAAGATAAGTAATTATAGTCATTAATCAATAAATAGTTCCAAATTGTAATCTATAGAGACCATTAATTAAATAACCAATTTAACCATTATCAATATGAACAAAATTATGCAACACCAATTTCACTTTTTCAAATAGTTTGGTCATGTCCATATTATAAACTATATTACACTCCTTAAGTAACATAGTAAAAAGCTTTACAATAATATTTTGAAGAAATAGGTCACTGTTAGCTTTAGCTTTATTAAGAATTTTCACTGCTAATGGCTCGAAGTCTGGTACACAATTTTGGCAAGCCCAATCTCGACTTTTAATTTTTTCCCAATACGAGAAGTCAGTCATCGATAATGTACAATTATTTCTGTGATAATAATTAAAGCAGTAGACACATTGAAGTGTTCCATCAGTGTCGTAGCTTCTTTTTTGTTGTGCTTCACTAACGTCACTATAAAGATCACCCAGTAAATAGACCCTATAGAAGTTATTATCTATAGTGGCACATATAAAGCCTTCAAATTCAACCTCTTCTCCACATTTACTACAAATTGGACTCTCATTGTTAAGTTGATCACAAACATCAAAAATTTCCTCTTCTGTTTCCTGATCAGTACCACTCCAAACATATTCACGTAATGGCATGATTGTTTTGGCACAACAATCTTCTTTCAAAATCACGATATTATTTACTGCCTTATCTAATATGAATTTAAAGGCCTGATCTCGTAAATAATCATTAAAATAATCCGTCTCATCTATAGCATAATCATTTTTTGGATCAATTTTAACCTCAAACGAGGCATAATAAACAATAAGCTCATTAGTTTTGCCATAGTCGTCTAATAAATCAATTTGATTTGATCCTAATTTTGAGAGAGACATTTACTCGTAATTTTTAGGTAATAATATTATTATTTATATAATAATATTATTTATTAAATTACTTAATTAAATAAAAAAGTAAATTAAGTCACCCATTAGAAGAGAGAAGTGTCACAAAATTCGTTGACACTAACACTAGAATTAATATGATGATGAATTTTGAGTGTTGAGTCCAATAGATGTGGGAAATTGCAGATGGTAGCCGTAGTCTTGTGGGTTAAAACGACAGCGTGGTAGGGTCCAGGGAGTGTCTCTGTTGAACGATGAGCTGCTTTCCTCCAGAGATGTTTATGCGAAGGCGGACAGAGCGAGAATGACAGGCAGGCGGATGATAGGCATAGCTGCAAGTCCCCATAGTAATGAAGTCATTGCGAACTGATTCAAGTAAAAATTCGTTGGTTCAGTCCCATTCTGTAAAATAACACGACTGGAGGGTGGAATACTTGAATTCGACACATCGTTGTCGAAGGATTTCCATACAGATAAGTTGATTTTGAATGTCTCCACGACATCGACGACTTGGGGTTTATGTCGATGTATGGCTTGCAAATGCATTGTTCGTATTTTCGTGAAAGAATCGAAAAAATTGGATTTAGTGCTGAACAAATCTTCTTTGAAAAATATAGTGTTTTGTAAATTGCTTGCAGTTAAACGTTCAAATCTTTCGACATAGTCCGGTGTTCGTGAATCCCATATTTCGTAAGATACATCAGGTATGGCAGTGACTACCAATTGCGTCATGATCATACCAATGTTTACACCAAACCAATTATGTGTAGCATATTTCTGACCAGTTGTGGCGAGCGTTGCGTTTAACCAAGGGACAGGTGAAGCTTCGTACGTGTTCTCGGCAACACCATTCCTAAATCGGCCCTCCAGTAGATTTTCAATTGGTTTTACGCACATTGGAAGGTGATGTATACCATTTACGTTTTCTCTAAAATGTTAGAAAACGGAACTTCGTTTATAAGAAAATACACGTAGGAGGGTTGACCATTAAGTAGATTACATTTTACGTTAACTAATTACGCATGTGCGAGGCTTATTTATTGATCAACCCTCTATTTATTACAATCTCTCCTCCACTACTTTTTCGACACTACTCGGACAAGTCCTCTGGCATTTCGATTAACCATTTGGAAATGCTTACGCTGTCTTAGTCCTAGAACATCGATCAGTTTGATGTAATGACGGAAATGAGAGTAGAAAAATTAGGAAAATGCGTGCGCTCTTCATTGTTCTGTCTTCAGGAGAGTGTGAATACACAGGAAAGGAATGATGATATTGAACATCTGAACTATGATTTATAGAAATTTAGAAAAAGTATTTATGTGAAGCTCAGTTTTGATAACTTTTTCCTTATTCAGGCCTCTGATTAAACATTTATATGCTATGCCAACATGACATGACTATTAATGGATTTTTACGTTTCTAATTACATTAATAAATTCATGATGATATATTAATCTCGGTTGTACATAATTGATATGGTATATGTAATTTGCGTTGCAATCATAAAGGAAATGGGTTTCCTTTGAAATATTATGCAAGGTCAGATTGTATGATTACTTTATTCATTTCCTCATTTGATATAATACAATGAATGTATGAAGTAAATTGATGCTAGTCTAAATCCATTTATTATGTCTTGAGTAATAACTGATAAAATTAAATTTTAAGTCTCTTGGTAATGGCAATGGGTAGTAATTAGGATAAGGAACTAGGTTTCGTGCAACCAATTAGAGGAAACCGGGATATTATAGTGAGAATTAACGAATTGTGCATCGTCATAATTTCATATTCATTTCTGTCCGTCTTTGACAAGTGAACTTTCTTAGAGGTGTCGACCAAAGACGTTACATGTTTTCAAACCACTTCAAAAGAGTTTTGTTCCCGACATTCCGCCTTCTCCCTACATTTTCGAATATTTCCAGTTCACACTACGAGAAAAAAATTAATTGAATTTTTCCAAGAAAATTTATAATACAATTATTTGACGCCTCTCAGCTTTGGCCCGAAATGAACAACAAAGATTTAGCATGGAATTTCAAATCCCGAGGATCCTTTGAAAATTTTTGAATCGTGTGTTAAAATTCATGCTGTTTCCGGCGTTTTTCATTTCGCGTCAATGTTGAGAGGTGTCCATTAGATGCATTACATAGAATTCTGAAAATTTCAAAATAATTTTTTTCAAGATTTTGAGTTGTGACAAGTTATTTGGTATATCCTGTCAAAATCTTGACGAAAAATTTTTTTTCAAATTTTTTCAAAATCCTCTGTAATGCATCTAATGGACATCTCTCAACTTTGACGCCGAATGGAAAACGCCAGAAACAGCACGCATTTTAACACACGATTTAAAAATTTCCAAAAGTTTTTTTTTCAGAAGCTTCGAAGATAGGCCAACAAAAATTACATCATTTGTGCAGACGACTTTTTAATTGTCAAGGGATCCCAACTGGTGCAAAAAAGTGTAGCGGGTCTAGGTCGGAGCTTCAATTGAAAACGTTCGCTAATCCGAGATAACAAAACAAGCGAGTAACTTCCACCGACGACATTAAAATCATCGCTTGCTACTCTCGTTTGTTTGAGTTAGAGATAAGAGATAAATTTGATAAGATATTTTTTAGCATTGTGTACCGGGTGCTTCCAGTTCTCAATGTCGAAGACTTTTTTGCTTAAGTATTCTCTTTCAAAATTCTTAATGTAATGCTGATATTGTTGAACTCGCGCAAATCCAGTCGTCATTCTCAAGCTTATAATAAAAGCTCCCGTGACAACCTTGACACATTCACTTCATGTGCAATTGGTTAAGACAAAGCCGTTCCGATCTTCCGAGGTACAAACACAAATATTAGATGACTTGCGGAATATATGATCGACATTACTCTGATTGATAAATTGAAAACTATGACCAAAATATTGTGTATACTACGGTCCGCGTCCCCTTCATTGGAGCTTCCTTGTCTACAGAATTTAATTATGTTTTGCTGCAATATATTACTCCTCTATGCCAACATTAGATTACTCCGTTTCATGGATGCGTTTCACTTTGTAAATTCCAGTATGAAATGATTCCAATTGAACAATACAGCTTGAAGTGGAAATTCTTTGAAATCGGATTTGAAGATTTGACTTGGAAGTCGGAGCCCAACCAATAAAAATCATAATCTTCAGCCACACATTTTCAAACCTTCATTTGTATTAGCGTCTTCGTCAATTTTTTCGACTGCATTATATTGGTTCATTTTTCTGCGGATATTTTCTAAAGAGCTGTGTATATTGTATATCTGACTCAGGTATGAAAGCGTAAACACGAGAAGATTACCAACCAACCCAATTTGCCAGGCTTAGAATTGCTAAATAATAATCGATTGAAGCAAATAAGTAAAATCATAAATGCATTCAAGATACTTGAGCCGAAGTCTATGTTTTGATTTGTGTGGAAACCTTTTTCTCGGGCGATTCAGTTTAAGCATAATGCAGAAGGAGCTCTACGTCCATATAATTTTTGTGAAATTAAGAGCTACATCAACATGCCAGTGTGTTAAGTCAAGCATCTACCGTACGAATACATGTATAAGTTAAAAGCACTGCAAATTAACAAAGCCCGGTAGAACAATTGAATTAGTGAATAATTTATTACAACTAGCAATTAGCAATTAAGCCCACCTACGGCGGTAATCATCAAGTTAGTTATACCCGGTAGTAAATTATCTCTAAATACGGGGTCTAAATTCAATGACGATCTCATTGAGGAGCAGACATAAAGTTTTCTAAAAACTTCATAGCAGATAGCATAAATCTCTAATAAAATTGTATGTGTCCGGATATCGCCACCATTATTGACAAAAATTGATTGTAACTCGAACTGCCATCTGTTGTTGTCTGTGTTGTCTGTGTTGAAGCAGTGTGTACAATTGACCAACGTCAGCTCCATAAGTGAATGTAAGGGGTTATTAATAATGATATTTAAATATGTCGTGCTTCTTTACTTCCATGTGTCAAAAAACAAAGTGTAAATATGGAAAAATTAATAATTTTTGCATTTCCATGCTTTGCTAACTCCACAGCCAATAAAGACCAGCTCTTTTAAGACTCGGCCGTCTCAGTTGTAACATGAATAGCACGTAGGTCATCATCGTTCCCAGCACCTAAATATAAAACGCAAAAGTTAATTTGTAACTATTTGAATCACACAGTGTTTAAAAGATAGAGAGCGTTTTCAAATATATTAGCATTACCCCAGGTATGGCACCATTGTCGATGTAGAATATTCCACTTGCGCGAAGCCGCCATTTCCATTTGACAATTGATTTCAACGCTTTTTTCGTCTGATACACCTGCATGATAACTACGCTTTAATTACTAATCCTTTCGAATCTGAGTAAAATACACTTACATAAAACTTCAAACCTGTTCATCGTGCATCGAGCCACACCTGATTTCAATATTCAAGATCGACCTTCGGAGTTGATATTTACTTTTCTTCAACTACATTACGAATACCAATTACAATTACAATTACAATATAATAACAAACAAATACCAACCTCGGTAAAATTTTGAGATGTGGAATATACCACGTTGAATTTGTATTCGAATAAATGTTCTTACCATGGTATTCATCCTGTTCCCCAAATAAATTGGCAATGTCATCATTATGACAGATTGAATACATTGTTCTGCCATGTAAAAATGAACTCCATCGGAATAAATGTAGTAAAATGCATTAATCAATCCAGTACTGCTCAGAAATAATAAACCTAATGAGTAATTCCCGCCAACAACGTTAAAATCATCGAACACTTCTTTTATCCTGTCGAATTCTGAAATTATTATCTGCAGGGATTCTGCGTGAGAAAGAATGTGTTTGCTGACTTACTGATTTTTTATAGATGATTGGCAAAAATGTTCACATTCGCTACAGAAATATTTGAATTGTCGAATTATCGTGAAGCCAGTGATCAGAGACGAACTCAGAATAAAAGCCAGACCGATATCCTTAATGCATATAAGGAATACATGGACAGCAATCATTAACCATCTTTGTTCACTGTAGTACTCATGATACATATTCGATTCTTCAGGGATGACTATGCAGTAGAGATTCACAATCGAAGATACCCGAACTATTAAATTAAATAGTATCACCAATATTACGAATCGTAATTCCCAGTTTTGGATACCCGCATTCATTTCAAATTTATACTTTTTTATTTTACAAAAAATAATCACATTAATAGTTTTTGCGCAATTAATTGTAGTGAGGATCCTTAAAAGAGAAGTCGTAGTGTAATAGAACACTGCCATCCCGCAAGTCATTAACATATTGGTAAATTTTTGCGATGACGTTGTGCACTCAAATTCTTGTAAACTCTTTATTGTGTCCATCACTTCGAGAACAGTATAGAATATAGGAAGAAATGCAAACGGAGTGCAGATTTTATAGTAAAACGTTTTTGAAGCCGGGTTTGGACACTTGGCTGAAAAAAACCGAAAATCCAACCAATTATCTATGTAATCCTCAGTGTTACATTTTCAAATTTGTGGTTGTTCTTTTCAGAGTGATTGTTAGTTATCTTTGGTAAATCAGGTGCGTACATTTTGGCTTTTGGTATTGGATAACTCGTCGCTATCGTATATTGACTGCCGTATCCCTGACTTCCGAGCAAAGCGGAAACTGTTTTTTTGTAAACTGACAAGAAATATTATGGAAATAGTTTGTACCACTCCAGTTGTTGCAGATATTTAACGGACAATTAATTTAGATAGAGTAGGTAGGTGTACATCATTGTATAAATCAATATTAACGATGTATAACTGTTGGTGGGACACTTGCGAAAATTTGTTTTGTATACGTAAATTCTTAGTATTCTATTGGGCGGGGTCAGATTAATTTGTCATCAACGAAATTGGAAACTCGTATGAAACTGTAATCTTAGTACAATTATTTGTGCAAACATTAATTACATTAGGGTTAAACAACGTCACTTATTTATCTATATATGGCGGGTTGTTTCCATTCAGCCTATGGAAGGACCATAATACTAGATTATTGTTCCATGGTAAAGAAAGCGTTCGCTTAGGAATGTAGGAAATCAAGGTATCAAATAATCAAGGTTAGGATCAAGGTACCATATTAGCAAAATGTTATATTCGTAGTATGCTCGTTAATTCTCCTAACTGTTACATATGGAATGCTCTTCTGATCACCTGATCTGTGGAATGAGTGAGCTTTATGAAAATAGCTCTAAAATACTCTTTACGGAGATTTATCCACCTAGTTTGCCCGAGGTCAAACTGACAAGTGTCCCGCGTGAAATTTGTATACTATTATGTTATACAGGATATAATGTCAAATGTCATTCATTTTCATCTGAACACAATTTAGCATCACCACTAATAATACAATCGACGTCAAAACTTCTTCCATAAACGTTTTTGATGGTACTATAGAATCCGGATTGGTTGAACACAAGCGCGCCAAGATACCATCGGCCCTCTTTGTTGAGTATTGTGGGCCTGGTTTTTACTACACAGAAGCAATGGCTCCACGAAAGAACACCGCACAGTCGGCGCTACGATTCTCCCATCGTGCGACTTTTCTGCATTTTGGATGTGATAAACTAGCCCTTGACCTGCTGAACAACTTTAATGAAGTCTACGCCCCAAAAGTCGGACTGTTTGGCTGCTAGAAATTCATGGAAGCATAGAACAAAATCGCAAGAAAATTCGTCGTGGCGAGTGAGCATGGCCCTTTTCGTTTGCTTACTTTTTTTTTAAATAGGGGGCCGGGGGTTACCGAGTACCGTCACTTGATTGACATGGCCAAAGGCCGAATCAAACACTTTCATTTATTTATAACTATACAGGAGTTTCTTGTGTTGAAGCACTTCCGCACTTCATTAATTATCCTTCACAAGTATGGTTCCGCTACCATGCCAGGTCTCTTTAGGATATGGCTTCTACATATACATAATGATAGCACGACAAAGTTCACCAGTATGGTTCCATCTGAAAACCGTTTATACTCTTGACATGAAATGAAATTTAATTCTATCAAATCCCGGTACCTTGTCGTATATTGGGTTATGCCTGTGCGTCATATTAGCGACGAATGAATAATAAATTGTGTTAAGAAAGTTAGGATTTCAGAATGAGAGTGCTTTGCTCAACTTAATGCCATCAGTTGTTAATAAACTTATTGTGTGTTCCTTTTCATTCCTAATCAATACGACGTTGTTTGGATTTTGACAGGTTTAGTGCTCTAGAATTAGTATACGGAATAAACAGGACAAAAGAAGTTGAATTGTTTGTTAGCGTGGGTGCCCAAATTTGTGTTACAGACACGGTAGAGTTTCTAATCAATTCGAACATTTATGATTTGTGAACGGTTGAATGTAAAGTAAACATTGTCTCAACAACTGTTAAATTATCTTGAAGTAAGATAGTTTGTGAAAAACCATAAGATTAGTAGGGGTGATGTTCTACGTTCAATCTTCTGAGAGCTTTCAGTACTTGCTGTTCGATTGTAATACGAAATCTATCTTCCTTTCTTATTCCTCTCATCATTTCCAATTTGACGTACACAAAACACAAATATGGAGAAATGGACGAATGAAAAACAAAGTCGGAATGTTCGATTTGGAATTTTCCGATTCTATCTCTGTTTGACTTAATTTACACTCAGTGGCACCTTCTTTTCAGTTGCATAAACGATTATGATGACTGACCATAACATAAATTTATATATTCGCATGAAAAAAAACAGCAAACAATTGAATTCTTTTTCGTTAACGCCCTTCGTAATGGGCATTTCCTTTCAATATGAATCAATAAAAGCAAATGTGTTTCGATAAAAAAAATGATTGATTGTATCTTTCAGAGTGAAGTTCAGAGGGAAAAGGACTGGTCAAATTTTCTGTGAAAATGGCAGGTATGGAGGCAAAGATTTTAAACTATACGTTGCGGATCGGTAGAATTTTCGGGTGCTTTCCAACGCAATTACAAAAATCTGAAGAAACAGGTGTCCAATGGTGGAAACGACTAAATTTAATTAGGATTTATTCCTGCGGATTATGTGTGATCTTAACCGTTTCATGGATTAATTATTTAATATCATATTTTGTTGAAACGCCGGGTGCAAGACCAGTCTCCGAGATTATCACCAACGTAGGCAACATGGTCATTTTATTTCTTACGGACGTTAGCTTGAGATTCGTGTCAATTAGCGCTTGCGATAAATATGTCGAAATTGTAAATTATATTAATCAGTTCAAAAATGGAAAGGTCACATCTGTGAAACAGTCCAGAGGGTCCCTGCTTTTTAAGGGGACATTACTGCTATGCCTTTGTCATAGATTCTACACTGCATTTGTATTTTACTCCGATTTCTTTGTCATCGACGGCGACCGACAGCTATTTCTGAATAATTTCTATATCACTGCTTTTGTCTATCTCAGCGCCGATATTCTTTCCCTAACCAGTTTATTGTTTGCCATCAATGCGACTGTGTTAAGTGCAGTAGTTCTCAAACGCCGATTCGTGAATTTGTGTACCGAGTTTAAGGATACATATCTAGGATATGTCGATTTGCCGAATATCTCCGATCTGAAACCGGGGGAAGGTAAAATAATAATATCCATCGATCAGCAACAGCCATACTTGTGTAAATCCTTCGGTTTGAATGAGGCACGCCTAAAACACTACTGTCAAGAATTTAGTCGTTCTAAAGAAATGCTTGATAAATTCAATACTGTTTGTGGCGGCTACACCGCAGTGCTTTTACTGTACAGTAGCATCGTGTTCATGTTCTATGGTTATATTAGCTTGGGATCACCACGCATCGTCCAGACAATCGACAATGCTTTGGGAATGGCAGTAGCACTTTGCATAATGCTTATCCTACCAGAACTTGGAAACAGGATGAAATTGGACGTAAGTTAGCTAATTTAAACATTAATGCAGGGACTCATGTCGAGACCGGTTCGCTATCGTCAGCAAAAATTGTTGAACAGTTTGCAAAGACAATAACCTCATTTCAGTATGGCAAAGATGAAAATATCATAATTTGTACAGACTATTGTGGATTCGATCGTACGATGTAGTTATCCAAACCCGAACCCCGCAAGCATATACTTGCAATTTGAATAGTTATCTAGAAAAGAAACTTATTTGCTTGAATACATCGAATATTACGAGTTAAATCATTTTCCGTTTATTATGTTCAATGAATTACACGCTCGGATTCAATATTAAGTCAAATACATCATATCTAATCAATTTTGACTCGAGTAAATTACAGATAAGCAGATGCAAGCAAGAATTATTTGATGCATTCGTCAAGATTAAAATCAGGGACGGGAACTTGAAATCGGAGCGATTGAAGGTAGTTTTGTAATTAGGTTTTGGTATTTCTTTGTCATTTCTTAAATTGAAATACTTTGGAAATTACTTTCACAGGTGGAGGCAACATTGATGTCTGTAACAAACTGGGACTGGAGAATGACTGCCAATAATTTCTTCGTCGTTGATAACGGCCTCTATCCTTCGGTGAGTTGGTCGTACCTATTTTTCATCTTATAAGCATTAGAATGTTTCATAAATACTTTATTTATCCAGATTGCGGGTGTTATGATGACTTACACCATATTTCTTTTCCAACTCAAAATAAGCGAGTCTTCTTTGTCGCCGTCGTCTAATGAAACAACTCGTCAAAGTAATTGAAATCACTCGTTTATCTTACTTCAATGGATCCGGGCCTAAGTTCTACATATAGGAAATCAGATTATAATCATACTCTTTTTTAATGCCTCCTTGGAAGATAAATAATAGTGGGGGCTACGTTTTGGAATATCCAGACACGTTTGGCTAGAATTTAGTGATAAATCTTCGGAATAGGCGAAAGTTTCTAAATACTTCGCAGTGTGTTACGATCAGGTGTTGTTTCATAAGCATTACGGTGAAGTCAATGATTACCATTTACCAATTATATCAGCATTCGACGAACGCCTTACAGAAAAGCACAAAATAAAGTGAACAACACAGTAGAAATCCACGAGGTTCGATTTACATATTCTTTTCAAGATATCAGTTCGGTTAGTCCGATGATCTCAGAATGGTTTCCTCTTCGTGGTATATATGTACACGAGGAACTCCTAAGTTTCTATTACATGAGGCTCAATAAAATAAAATAC
>JAQGCA010002971.1:0-12728 GCA_034698945.1 Protaphorura quadriocellata | reverse complement strand
GTAAAGTTTTGACCAAACTTTTGCCGTTCCTCCGACACCGCAAAAGTTTGGTCAAAACGGTCCTCTCTGCCTCTTAAGAAACTACGACGCCAAGGCAACTATTAAAATAAGAGTTGAGTGCATTTCAGGATATTATCGATAATAAGACAGCATGTCAGTTTCCTGGAGATTCACTGGTATTCCATGAAAGCAGTTCTCCTTAATAATGATATCTTTCTCCACGCGGCGTAGCAATTGCAGTATCTGAGTTTATTAGATTTGGATGTTATTGTGTGCACGTATAGTGTTTGGAGTTTGGGTGAGGGGATTATTGATGATAGTAATTGATCAAAAGTGACCTTTGCCATTCTTGTGTTTATGACAGGGCAGGGCAAGAACGAAGAACCCGGTTAGTTTTCATTTGAGTGAACACCTGGCATGAGGAAAATATCCTTGGGCGGACTGGACTGTGTACTAGAAATATAAATCTACCCAGCGGTATTGTTCAAAACCCATTAGGCTTCTCTACAGACTCCCGCGGCATTGACAACAGAAATCGTCAGGAAAAACTGATCCGGAGAAAGTTAATGGAGTTCTACGAAGAAACTCCAAGAGAAACGACGACCTCGTCCGAGTGAAATCAATGAAAGTTTTGGAGTTGGAAGCATCTGTGAAGAGACGGACGGTTACTTCTAAAAGAATTGTGAACAGATTTGCTTGCTAAGTTCTGATCCATCCGAAGAACCGGGACATTGGTGAATAAAAACACTAGAATGAGATAGAAGTTGAATTTAAAATTTGTTCTTTGAAAGAAAAAATAGCAAACATTATTGTCCGACGGGAATCCAGCTCACGAATACAGAAATAGTATTGAATCGTTCCATGGCATTCTTTAGAGTTTATATATGGATGGAATAGAACATAAATGAAATGATTTCCTTCTCATGAATGATGGATTTGTAACTCAAACCCATTCCTCCGATCTTGAAACGAAGTGAACTAATTTCATCTTTAGGACACTTTTTTAACAGTAAATTGTGGAAAAGCTTTACTCCCCACGGAGTTGTGTCACTAAAGTAGCTCTGTGAATCTCAAAAAGTGGAGGACGAAGACCCACTCCTTTTCTACACTCTTCAATAATTTCATATTGTTCGTGCGTCGTGCGTCGTCGTTGTTGTATATTCTTTGTTCTTTGGAATATTTATATAGAAAAGAGATAAATCAACTCGTCGTCCCCCTTCTATCATCCAGAAAATGAACATCTCTTTAAACGAATTCAATTTCACGGGAAGTTTACTTGAGAGGAACTGGAGCAGAGTCAATTATAATCACTGACTGGAAATAAGAAACCCTCCAGCCATACCACAAATACGTACGTACATGTTGATAATACAAACAACAAAATGAAGTACGACTTTCTCCCAAAAGTAAACTTTCCCCTAAGTACCTACTTTCCCTGTGTACAATTTAACATGTGAATTCGACATGCAAAAAGTGGAAGCCTGCGTGTAAATCGTAACCGTTGTCTGCTTCTGTATACTTGGGCAAGCTGCATAGTGTATTTTAAGTGCAGTGTGCACCTATTACAAATAAAAAATCCACACCGCTACACATAATTGAGATCTGTTTTAACAACCACTGCTGTGTTTGTCCTGTGAAACCACCTACCTTCGCAGGTAATTTATTAGTCCAATTACTTTTCCTTGTGACAGTTTTTCTCAGACGTTATAACTCAGTCGCTCGCCGAAGAAAAATTGAAGAAACTGTTTTAGTTTGAGAGACTCACAGATTCCAGCTGACCCAACAAACTGAGATACCAAACATTCTTATTTATGAGTTTAAAAAAATTCTTCCGAATATTAATCCGTTAGTGTTGAAATTATTCGATTTTGGATCGAGATAAGGCGACTCCGCAGCAACATTCTTTCCTCTGGGAAGTTGGTGAAAGTGGGCTTCAGAAATAGCGTTCCGAGAAATGTGCTAGAATTCTAAAAGAATAATCCAACCACAAACGTACGTACACATTGAAAGTAATGTTATGAAAAAACACGGAACAGAATAACTCAATTATCTCGAGCGAGGACAGAAAAATTGACTTTTGCTTTCCGTGGAATCATGTTGAGACTTTCTCCGTGTGAAACAAATTGTCTAGTTCGGCATCTTCGTCTACTTCTTGACGTATCCACGTTGTAGCTTTTACTACACAGACAATCAAAGTAACAGCGCCCCCTGCTGATTTACAGGCAATAAGTTTTTCTTTTCTCTCAACTTATTTGTGCCAAATCATTTTCTCTAAGTACAAAAATATGAACAAATACACTGTCTTTGTCTACAAGTGTGGGAACATATAATTATTGGTGAAAGCTTTCTTTCGGCCCTACCCGCTGTGCAGTTCGAGTAAAAGAAAAAAACAAGACTAACCAGCAGAACCGCTTTGTCATTTGCCAACAATCTTGAAGTGCAGGCCGTACGTACGTACATTCATTACTTTTTGGGAGACAGAAAGTCTGCAGTCAGTCCATTCTCTGGGAATCATTTTAAGAAAATGGACATGGAAGATGATAATCCGATTCCTACAATGGAGCCTACAAATTACACAATAGGCGCCGACGGAGAAGAATCCTCATCCGGGTATTTGAATATAACAACAGAATTCCCCATCCAATACGCACAACCATTGTACGGCTACTGTATGCCATTCCTATTCTTGATAACTCTGGTTGCAAATACTTTAATTGTGGTCGTTTTATCAAAGAGACACATGAGGACTCCAACGAATATTGTTCTTTTGGCGATGGCCCTTGCTGACATGTTCACAGTCCTATTCCCCGCCCCTTGGCTCTTCTACATGTACACATTTGGAAATCATTACAAACCATTTTATCCGGTTCCGGCATGCTACGCTTGGTCATTCATGAATGAAGTGATTCCAAATCTCTTTCACACTGCCTCCATTTGGCTCACACTCTCTCTTGCAATTCAACGGTATATTTATGTATGCCACGCCCCTGTCGCTAGAACTTGGTGTACGGTCCCACGTGTCCTCAAAGGAATCTTCTGGATTTTCTTCCTCGCCACTCTTCACCAATCCACAAGATTTGTTGACCGTGTCTATGAACCTTGGCATATTACTTGGGAGGGTAAACCATACATGGCTTGTAGACTTGAATTGGCTTATTGGGTCACACATTTGGTCTCCATCAACGTCTATTTCAATTTGTACTATTGGTTTCGTGTGATTTTTGTCCATTTGTTTCCATGTGTAGCCCTCATTGTCCTCAACCTTCTCCTATTTCGTGCTTTGAAAGAAGCCCAACTCAAGAGAGAACAATTGTTCAAGGATAACAAGAAGAGCAGTGAGTGTAAGAAAATGCGGGACTCAAATTGTACAACTCTCATGTTGATCGTCGTCGTCACTGTATTTCTCTTTGTTGAAATTCCACTCGCAATCCTCACCATTCTTCACATAATCTCAAGTACACTCACTGAATTCCTGGACTACCACCTCGCCAACGTCCTCATTCTATTCTCAAATTTTATCATCATACTCACTTACCCAATCAACTTTGCCATTTACTGTGGAATGTCCAGACAGTTCCGTGAAACATTTAAAGACATGTTTATTCGAGGTGGGGGTGCCGGAGGAAGAGACGGATCCTCCAGGTACTCCTTGGTCAATGGACCACGAACTTGTGCTACAAACGAGACTGTCCTTTGATCCTACATCAAACCCGTACTCCCCACGACTTCCACATTACCTAAAGACAATGACAATGACATGCTGCAGTCTGGAGAAATATCCCCTGGACTCATTTTCAATTCAAAGGCAGTTGAAATGACAGTTGTGGCAGTAGTAAATAATTCAGAGAATAATCCGGATGTGACTTGTGAAATCAAGGCCAGTTGTAGTGACAGAGAAAGTGAGAATGAGTCTGGTCAGGCACCACCGCCCCCAGTGTCCTCAAAACGCTCTGTCGTGTTCTTTTGATTTTAACTTTTACTCCAGATCAAAAAGAAGACACTTCTACTACCGAATGGGATTACTTACTTTCAATTCTGCCTACGTATGATGTATGTCAGGAAATCAAGTTTGTTCAGTAGGCTACGCAGGTATCTGAACCCAGTCCATTATTTCCAACAAAGAGAAAGCAAGCGTTAGAGAAAGCACGTGGCAGATCACGGGACTCGACTGCGTAAAGGAGATCAGGCTTGACTTAATTGACTTTATCGAATATTCATGACGGAGTGGTGTGGGAGAAAATAACTGGATCGGCTGACTTTATTTGTCCAGTACGTGTAGTGTGTGTGTGTGTGTGTGTTGTCATGCTCTACATTTTAGCTTTTAGGTTAAGAGAAGTGGGAATTGATAAGGAAACTCTCCAGAGAGATAGTTAACAACGCGTCCACTTAACGTAGGTGTACGTCTATGTACACAGAAAACTGGAGGCGACGATAGTTTCAGTCACAATTTCTCCTGTCATTCGTTAAGCTTCATCGAGGTGACGGGAATGAGGGAGGCTTCATCTTTTTTTTCAGTCTGACCTAGTATCAAATATTTCATAAAAAGTTCAATAGTCAAGTTTTATTAGAACATCATCACCTCCAGAACTGTTCTAATGAACATAAGTTAAAGCACCAGAAATATAGAGTGTACTTCATATCGGGTGTCCATTAAATCCAATTGTTGACTCATTTCATGATGTTACTTTTTTTTAAATTTCTCACTGTTTTTTCAAACAAATCAAATAAGCCCTCCCTGTTATAATCAGAATGTCAAAATTATTCAAATCTCTTTTCTGGAAATACGTCGAATGAAGAGCAGAAATTAGCCAGGAATAAGTAGGATAATGAGTTATATCGAAATAAGTTAACGCGAGCTTTGTGTGTCCGAAAGGGGGGTTTTATCAAGGCGTTCTTATTTTCGTTCAACCGAAAGTACGTTATTCCAAGATTTTACTGACAATGAGTGTCGAATTTAATTTATTCTCTTTGCCTTCCCCAAAATTAATTGAGCACACGCCACTGGTTCTAGATCAGTTTGAATGAATTTGAGTAGCCGAGGCTCGACCACGCACAAGTCGACGTCAAGCTCATCACGTCATGTTCGTTATATCTTAGGCGAAAATGTAGTGCAGAGAAGCAACTCTGGGTTACTGGTTACAGTTACAATACATGGGGATAAACTGTCCATGTACTCTCTCCTGTCTAAAACGACTCAAACTGACGGTGAGAGTTTATGTTCCAATAAACCAAAAGCTGTAATTCTCCATCTGGCAATGTAACCATACGTAGTTTTCCTGACAGTTGATCTGTTACATCACATCAAAGCAAGGCAAATGGATGAAAGTCTGCCCTGCAATAAGCCATATGTCAAAATCATGCTTGCTTTCTCGTTTCGGACTTCTATTCTAAAATATGTGAATTTAACGTTAACGTATGGCGATACTAAAGTATGCGTTCAATATGGATTGAAATTTAGTATTCCTTCATTTACTGACGGTGTGAACGTCAAGTCTTGTTGTGATAATGAGAATGTAATATTCTGACACTTGGAGAGGAGAAAGCATGTACACGAATGGATGAAACTGACTTGAATTTGAATTTGTATTTGCATTCGTAAAACAAACTGAATATTGATGAAAGAGAAAGGAACGTAAACATTGGCAGAGTTATATTATTCCGTTGCAATGCAATGCGAATATCATCATTCACACCCCACGCACGCAATTACTACGTACAATACCAGATCTGAGCTTATAAATTCAAATTCAAATGTCAAATGACAATTTTGGACAAATGTGGTTGGCCAAACCCATTTTGCACATTATAAGTATTTTGGGGTGTGTGTCACATAGCAAAAAAGTGCAATGCAAATTATAGCATATGCATAGGAGACTAATATTTACAAATAGTAAAGTACATCCATCAAAAACTTGGCCTTAACCCAAATTCAAACGGCATCCGGAGTACGTAATTATAAAAAATACTCATTAAAAATATACTCAGACTATTTACAAACATAATTCGTAGGAAAAGGGCAAGGAGAAAGCTCTTGTGCGAAATCCAGTGATATGTATACAAACCGGACTCTGTATGGTCGATCGTTTTCAAATGAAGGACGGTGTTCGTTCCATTGAGATCACGTTTCGTAAGACACGTGCAATTATTTAGTATAGAGAAATGTGTACAGATAAGGACGCAGAGTAATTTTGTAGAGATGAAATTCGAATAAACTTATATAAGCGGAAAGAATTTAATGGTGTAGACTTAAATGAGTGCATTCATAGATGTAGAAATTGCTCTTGGAAGACTCGACTACATGTGAGGGGCTGGTTTTATTTAAGGTTAAGGCTTAGCTTTACAGTAGTAAATGTTGGTTGAGTTTTTACCCTGGCCTGGAAGGAAGGCAAAATTCTCATTTGAGGAACAGGATTTAATTAGAGTAAATTTACATAAAATGTTTCTAGGAGTCTTGTGAATACGAACTTCGTGTCACTTTAACTTAGATCTTACCCATGTCTGTGGTTCATTTGGATGAGTGCCTTGGCGGTCGGATCTCGGATGAACGCGAATTTTGTACGGACTGCTAAGTACTGGTTTGGGATATAAAACCCAAAAACTGAAACTTTAAACTTCGTGTTTCTTCCGCGTGAGTATGACTTGATTAAATGGAAGGAAAACATTCATTCAGAAACTCTTTACTGTTTTCAAACTACCCATGCATCCACTACCTTTCGTAAACATTGCAGTGACTCTATTCCTAAGGTAATATTAAATGCTAATGTCTCTTTGTGTACTGTGAACGTTATTCAAATTTGTATAACATTACTCGTTCACATTTATGTTCAAGTTTATATTGTTAAGTTCTCAAGTTTTGAAAAGTTATTGTACTTTTTCATACTCACTCTGTTACTTGACTTTCTACTCAAATAATTTGATAGTGACGTCGCAAATTGACAAACTCAAACTCACTTAATCAGTGTGTCAAGTACATAGTTAGTTCTGAAACACACAAACTCATCACTATAGCCAGTTTAAGATATAAACATAGGAATATTCTGTTTGTTCCCACATGGAGACACCGACCGTACAGCAGTGCCTACACGCTGTTAGTTTTACGACTAAGAAAATTGTACGTAATTTCCTTGCCAAAATTCTTCAATTCCTTACGATCATTGAATTCGATTTTGGTAACGATGATCTTGGATTGTGTCATTATTACGTTCATAGTAAGTCCATTTATGTATAACTTTATCAAAATTGACTTGGTTCGTGGTAGCCTTGCATAGGTCACATAAAGTTGTAAGAGAGCCTACAACAACTTTGTCTTCAAAACTAAGACAAGACAAGGAATTCAATGGCAATTGCAGAGAATGCCTAAACAAATTCGCTATGTTTCTTATGCCAAGAATGCACTCCAAACGAAATGTTAATTTATAAACATCATACGAGTATTCCTTTGATCAAAATAATTCTCTTCAGCTTTGATTGACACAAACATAATGACTTAACTTGTATCAACTGAATCCATTATAAAGGCTCTGGTAATCTTCGACCTGAACGCACATTAGACTTTAAATTCGGATTCATTTTTTGAACAAAGCTGTTCTTTGGTTCACCGGTTTCGAGCATGGACCCAAAACTGGTAATGTCCTTGTTAGGACTTGACTTGGCTTACTTTGGAACTTGCTGACTTTACGCTAAAACTTGAGAGATCCAGACAATTCATTAGCTCAACAGCCAAACAAACGAGACCGAAGAAGAAAGGAATGACGAATGGAGATTTAGCTTAGTGAAAGTGATTAATTTCCGAGTTTAGTATTTACATACCCAGAACCGGAACGAAAATTCTAATGTACAACAGAAACTTGAGTCGGAATTAGAATGAATGAGTGAATGCCATAGTCTGTTTCTCCATTGAGAGTTAAGTAATTTATAATGAATTTTTAGACTGAAACTGAGCCCTTGGTCTAAATATTCATTTGTCTAATGAATGAGAAATTAAATTTAAATTTAAATTCATAATGTTATTGTATGTATGTGTAAACAAAAACGAATGTACTATGGATGGGGTAATGTATTATACTTATGTATACAATGACAATCCTTTTTTAGACAATGCTTCAAAAGTAATTATATTGAATTATAGCGTGCAACACAGATAATACGGGGGATTTCTAATTGATGCTAAAATTATAATGGCAGGAGCCAAGTCAAGAGATATAAATACTAATACATAGATTTACGTATTATTTTGTGAAACAAATTAAATGTAAAGTCCAACAGAATATATACTCTACTCCGCAGTAGATTTACAAACATATGTAAATGTTGAAGCCAAAGTAATTAACTGTATAATGCATATAAATGTATGTATAAATTAATACTTATGTGAGTAAATGTCGGGACCCAAATCTGACTTATCCTTGTGGAGTTGATTAATTTTCATACTTGGCAACCACGACGGTTTTGAATTGTCTAAATGAAGAGATTATGGTTTGGATGAGCATGGAACCGTGAAATACAACACCCAGTTCGGGCCTCTCGGCCTGCAAAGTCTGCATAAATGTATTAACTAGGTTGTTGGCGGTGAATCGGGTTTAACATTCAGTCTTGTATTAAATGAGACCTCAAGGGAGAACAGTGGGAGCCAAAGAAATATAATCTAGGGTGGTTAACAATCTTCTACCCTGCCTCCCAGTCAAGTTGACGGACGTCAGAAACGTGAAAATTTTTGCAGACTTATTTATTATATAATGAGTAATTACTGTCGTTTATAAATTGCGCTGTACGTACAGAAGAATTAAAAAAAAAAACAGTCTTAAAATCTTAACTCCAAAATCTTTATTTCGTATGGGTTGATTTTGTATGACCTCACATTTGTGCCAAAGGATGCAAGCGATTTGCACGACGAGTAGCTATATATGCGGACCATAAATTGTAACGTTACCTTCGAAATCGATATCTCAAAATCTTACAATTTGGACGATTTTGAATCAAGGGGCTTATAAATGTAGATATAGATACTAGAATTTTTGATTTGATCAAACTTTACAGAATCATAACTGTCGTAAATAAACCCCACCACAATGCACCTTATTTTTCCTTATAACTTGACTGTCAAATCTCCTGCTAATTTCCTGGGAGTTCTTCATATTGAACATTTCGAAAATAATTGGTAAATATATTCCCGACTCCCGGCTGGCATACTGAAAAGAGTCAATTTCAATAAAAACGTGTGTTCAAACTCAGACTTTAGATAAAACTTTAACAATTACCATGTGACCTGAACTGTCTACATTGAACCGGATGACAATTCGTTGGGGTGTATGAAAAACTTTCCAAGTGAAAGAAGTTTGATGGAGATATTAGGTTATTCAAGTGTCACGAAGGGGGCCATTCTTCGAAAGCTGACAGCAGTTCGCACTATCATTCTAACGACATTCAAAGTACTTTTCCTGGGATTTAGAATGATGGATTGCTTTATCGTACGTATATGGATTGATTTTTACATTATTGTTAAGGAACCGACTCAGGTGAGCATGTCCAACGGGATTAGCTGGCTTTTATTAAACGGTCAATATATCCGTCGTGTGATAGGTTAGGGTTCACATTTGATGATTTGGAACTTTGTCTTTAGTGTACAAGTTTTATTGGCCCACTTTTACTGCAAATCGAGGCGTTTCGTGATATTTTCGAAGTTATTTGAAGTAAAAGAATTTGAGCCAATATAATTTGACTCGTTATACTTGGACTCTGTACGACGACTAGACTGTACTCTGTAATCAGCTATTGGCGCAGTAATTTACAATCCTGACTTTCATCGTGTCTCAATTTAAACCGCACTGTCGAGTTACTGCTTTACTTCATTGAAAGATTAAACATTTCCAGTATATAATTTTCCGATTCGCTGGCTTATGAAAATAGGAATTCAGCTTAAAATTGTTGGTAACCCCATGACAAGTACGACATTGCACTGCACTACGATTTCGAAGGAAGATACGCAGATGACGGCAACCGACAACTTCAAGTCTTCGCCTCCGTGATGATAATAATAGACACAACACATTCCATAATCATTAGTGGTACAAATATTCCTAGAATTGTAAACGGATAAAATTTGGAATCGCGTCACGGAGTGAAAATACGTATTACTTACGCAGTGCGTTAAAAAGGGAAGCTTCTTAACTGGCTAGATTATCTCCATCATTTCATTTCAGCGAAGACTCTTGTTTACAACAGTTTATTTTGAAAAGATTGACCAAATTAAAAAAGCCTTCATCTATCTATCTATCTAGTCTTAACAAAAAAACTCTTCAAGTCCATTCATTCATCTGAGGAAAGATTTCAATTTTTAACAAACTAATCATAGACGGATCGTGGTGAATAAACAAAGCTTCCGGTCGAGGAAACTGGAAATTTTGCATCCCGAAATTAAAACTTTTATATTTCTAGGATTCCGATTAAAAATTGTACACAACTCAATCATAACTCTGTCTCACTCTTTTTCTCTGAAATCAAGAAAATACCATATGATCTAACCTGACGTAGAGAATGAACCACTCGTTCATTCCATTCGCGTCAGCTTCCCCTGCGAAGGACCGCGATTCCTTCTTATGTGAGACGAAATTTTGACTTGAATTTGTCCACAATTACGATGTCTTGCCCTTCCGACCAGAGAAATATTTGAAACTGAAATTAACAGTGCGTTTCACTTAATGCTGCATTTATTAGATTGTCCTAACCCGAAAACTCATTAAATTGCGTAATAATGAGATGTCACCCTTATTAGGAATAACGTGGTCGTATATGCAGGACTCCTTCAGGTCACCATATTCGTCAACGAGGATTCTACAGAAAGTGAAAATAAAAGGTTGCTCGAACATATCTTGTTACATTTATAGGCAAGAAGTAGCCAACTGGAGCTCGAGAGAAAGTAGAACAGAACAGTCCGTCAAGAATCAATCAAGAAAATACATTTATTTTCTTTTATCTCATCTTGCCTTGCTCATGTTTTCAAAATAAAGTTCCTTCACTTGTAACATTTTCGTCTCTTTCCGTAGACTTCTGTCTGTCAAAATGAGTTTTCATACGCTGTCTATAAATAAACAAAGTCATGATAACAATAATTAACTCCTTGATATTACTTAATATTCGCGACATGACGGAACCTAGAAGTCATAATTTCAAAAGAAACACACGGGATCCTATTCTACCCGAATACCCGATGGCCCACAAAATGTTTGTCGACTGAGTAATTCTAACACTTTTTCTGGGTTGAATGACTACGTTTACTTAACTCGTCAACTCCACAGGTCACACAACATATTCACTAGTGAGTGTCATTAATTCAGACCGTAATTATGAATGACTTTATCCAGTTTCAACACTTAACTCCCATGAACAATTATATGTGAATAGAATAGTAAATAAAAACTAATTGACCAAGGGCGCTTATCTGTAAATAGATGATTCCAGTATTATTATTGAACAAGGCTGCTTCTCGTTTCTCCTTCGACGGTCAGTGGAGCCGTCTGTTACCTTCAATTCACTATACCGTGAATACCAAAAGAAACGGGCCACCCCAATTTGCCCCAACTGCAAGAGTGCATGGGCGAGGAGCAGTGCACTCTTGCAGTTGGGGCAAGTTGGAGTTGCCCGTTTCTTTTGGTGTTCACGGTATACCTTTCGACGGCCAGTGGCTGCATTTACGTTCAACCCACTCAACTTTCGACGGTCAACTCCTGCCTATCACCTTTCTCTCTCTTTTTCTGTCTGGCCGGCATTCGCGTTTCACTTGCTTGCAATTTAAGGTGAAGCAAATGATTTCCCCGTTATGATGCTGAGAAAACTGCGGCTAATGACGGGACAGGTAGACTTAGTTAGCTGGAGCATGCGATTCTGAAGGGAAACAATTTCGGAAATTCAAGAAATGTTTACGAATTTTTAGAAAGCACTGTTTAACCCTTGCGAGATAGAGGGTTTGTGACCTAGCCTTATTTTAATGTGGTCCGCGGATGAATTTAAAAAAAAAGCGAATTAAGTATCTGTGTCTATGAATTTAACAAGCACTTTCTCCAGAACTTATTTCCAGCGTTCTAGTTCATAATTGGAAGTTTAAAAATTTAAAATGGTAAAGCCTATTGTATTGCATTGATTGGACAACGAATGTCAACAAAGTTTGGAAAGGAGGTTCAAATTTACAGGTCGAAAAAAGTATGTACGTAGGTTCGGACAAGGATCATGGTACAGAATTGGTTGAAACACCCTCTGATTTCTGATTTCTTGTTTGGAAACTAAACTACACCTTAATCATTAATCACAAACACTAGATGGGTCGAGTTCGTGGGGCGCCGCGGAGCGCCCCACGAAGCACCGCCGTAGTTCATTTACGCACAACTAGGTAGACCTGCGGGGTTCGTTTGGAACCTTGGTTCGCGCGACGAAGTTAATACTTCCTTCCTACTACTACGTGTACCTGCGCTTGCGCTTGTTAACTAGGATCGGTTTTCTAGTAGTCAATAAAAATAGGTTTGTAACAATTTTCAGAGAAGGTAAAGCGAAAGGACTTTCTGAAAAACGTACGAAGAATCTAGAAAAACCAGGTACAAATTGAAATCCGTGTGAGCCAAAATTAGTAAGAAACTAATTTTGGGGTTGTCCCTTTGATGATAGGGTGACCATAATTTCTGAAGCCCAAAGCAGTATCCTTCGAGGGCAGACCTTCCCACCTAGAAATGCCGTGAGGG
>JAQGCA010002970.1:0-12732 GCA_034698945.1 Protaphorura quadriocellata | reverse complement strand
GTTAACGGTCCACTATTTTTTAAGAAATCAAAGTTAATATCACCCAAAAGTAATATTTCCAGACTAAAGTCCAGCAGGAAATGATAAAGATCATAGAGCGCCCTTACGAAGTCTTTCTTAAAATGACCTTTGATAAAGCGAGAAATAGAAATAGAAATCATTCCTGTCAAAATCGAAAGTTCGGCATCAATTCAAACAGCAGTATACATATATAGGGACAATGAGTTTCCAAATTCCAAGCCCGGTCAGGGCCATTCATTGAAATTATACCCTCATCAAAATGTCTGAAGACAAATTTAAAACTACTGCTCTGCTCTCTCTCTACCGCATCAGTCCGCTATATAGAGGGGAATAATATATGTATATATAAGCAAGACTGGCCTACGTAACAGCTAAGATAGAACTCGATTATTTCCCTCGAATCAAGGAGTTTAAATAAAATTTGTAGTCAGGAGACCCCGTTCCGCTGAAAAAACAGACATCGTACAAAATGAGATATCTCTCGCTAATAACAAAAATAACAACAAACGGCTAACATGGAGAGCAGGGGAATTCCAATCTCTATGATGGAGAAGGAAACCAGGTTTTCTTCTCCATTGTCTCTTAGCCGTTCCTTGTTATTTTTGGTTTTTCCCATTTGTGGGTTCTCCCGACTAGAAATTTTGTTTAAACACCTTGGTAGTTTCAATCTTTCTCTACTTTCTCCATGGATACCGGGACACACACACTGCACCGCCATCCTGCCAGTGCTAAGCCTGACTTCATTACGTTAAGTCAAGTAAATAGGATGATTCAATTTTAATACGAAAGATTGGAGCCACATCGGTACCTATGCTAAAAGTAATAAATTGAACAATGGTGGCATTCTGCTCTCGGGTAAGGTCAACACAAGTGACGTGACGTGTGTACCTCTCTCTTACGAGGATCTACGTGATTATGCGAAAGCGAAAACGATACCTATTCTCCTCACTTGTTGAATTTCAAACTCGTTGTTAATTGTAATCAGATTAAATAGAATATTTCATGACTATTTTCTTAATTTTAATCTAGTTGTATAAGAATCCTATAATAGTTCCCGAGTGCAAATACAGCCCTGGGTTCGAGTACAGGCCTGATCTCGAGGTCGATACTAGGAGCCTCATGTCATTTGTGCATATTTGTGTTAGCTCATTTCTCGGATTTAGAACACTAGGATTTTGCACGCCCGCCATCATTACACATCCTTCATCAGAATTCACTATTATTACGCATAATTGAACATCATGTTTATCATTCCAAATAGGGCCAACCACTGGCCACAACAATGTCCCCATAACATTGTGCCAGCGCAGTGCCGAGGAAGTTCGATGTGCCGAGCAAAATAAACTTGGATGCATTAATATTTTACATATTGTAATTTATAATTAATCTGATTTGACAGTTAGCGACGTAAAACATCATAAGTAAGGGTGTATTAGATCTGTCTAGATTTAAATCTGGTAGATAGTTCCTGCTAAATTTTAAGACTAACTCTGCAAGAAATTCCGGAATGTTCTAAATTTGTTCGCGGCCTATATTATTCTTATACTATATGATAAACTCACCATTTGACGCCCCCTCTAAGAGGTATGCCAGTAAATACCCCAACGAGTTGTTATTTTTCCGTTGGAGCACATTACAGCAATGGGAAATAGATCTCTCCCATGTGCACCAAGTTGTTTACCAAATGACTCCAGAGGTCAGAAATGACCCATGCAATCCATGCACTTCGTATTACGTTGCCACGGGATTGCCCGTCGAAAATTCATCCGTTGCAAAAATGGAATTATTTTCAGTACTAACCTACCTATAAGGGAGATGTTTTATTTACCTTGGATATGCCAATAATCGTTAATAATAATAATAGGTGCTAAGGCAATATCTATTGTATATTAGTATTTTTCCTCTCTGTTATTCCTTTGTTGTTGGAAAAAAGGTCCGAATGTTGACAACAGTTTTCTGAAATTCTTGACCTGAATAAAAGAACTTAAACTAACTGTCGGTTTAATTTATTATACGTGTATTTCCTTCGCGTTATGCAGGAAAATGTCGTTAGTCGTCATCCGTTCGGGTTCACGGTTAGCTTGGGTTTATGCATAACACCGGAAAACTGGAGATCTTGTAATTTCATCCGCATTGATTACGTACTTTTTATAAAGCGTATCAAGCACTGATACGTACAAAACTACGACCTGAGACTTTCAGTGTACAAAGTACGAATCTCAGAGTTTTGGTTCCTCACCGAAAGGTGGGTCTGTGTTCCCGGCTCTCAGTGCTCGTGCTCAGCACTTTCTATGAGTTTAGTTTCTTGTCAGTTTTCTATTCCCAAGCTCGTTTCTTTGTTTGTTCATATTTAAGACTTAAGAGTAGATAAGGCACTGCGGTCACGTACACTGAGGCGTGAAAGCTCAAAAATGACACTGTAGCATTTCATTTCAGTCATTAAACAAAAACAACTTTTAACAGTTTTCTAGAGAGCGTTAAATTTTATGTTGAATAAAATCTCAGTTACTCCACTAACTTTACTGAATGAGTCCATTTTATATGCACTAGAAGCTGTAGTTTAGGAAATTCATGAGACTGGCAAAATTACCTTTTGAGACCAACTTGTTTCGAGTTATTAGTAAGTTTGCTCTGCTTGACATGAGCAGAGGTTGACCCAGCCCCTGGTGCCGTGGAAGTACTTGGAGTCAATGAAATACTCTCATTTTCATTATCATTGGAAATGTTTGGATTAAATGGATTGTTTGTGTTGATTTCATCTTTTGTCGGTGTTGAAGTTTGGGAATTTGGGGGAGACTTCGTACGAGGTTGCCCCTGTGTAGAAGAAGCTGTAGTATTTGAAATGGTAGACAATCTCTCGGTTCCGGAGCCTGAATCTCTTAACTCTAACTCTGACTCATCACTTTCATCGTCTTCATTATCATGTGGATGACTCAATTTATCCGGGCTCCCTCTTTTCTCCCTAATGACTGTCATCGTTTGCACAATCCCTGTTGTTGTGAAAGTCGACTCTTGATTCTTTACAACAGCCGAAATATCTGATGTAGTAGTAGTATTATTATCATTAAATCCCGCATTGGGGTTGTTGGAGTTGTCATCTGTCTCGGAAATTGTGACGTTATTATTGACATTGCAATTTGGATCGCTAGAGTCAGTGTTCTTATTGGTGTTAACATCTGGGGTCATCATATTGTTTAGTGATGAGGCGTCCTCTTCAATAATGCAACTAAGATTTAAAGCGTTGTTGCTGTGTGTGGGTATACCCGATGTATCTGAATTATTAATTTCGTGAGCAGTGTCGGAAGCCGCCGTATCTGCCTCAGCGTTTTCCTTTGAATTCGGACTGATGATAATTGTGTTTAAATTTGGTTCAGGTTGGGCAGAAAAGGCTAGCATTTTCCGCCGGCCTTCTGCATTTGATACATGGACCATGCCTGGGAATTGTCACAAAATAAGATAAGAATGATGAAGCCAACGGGTCTAATAATAGCAGCACTACACTTCGTCAACTGCACGGTCGTGGCAAACTCCAGGTTGTCTTTCCTTGTTGAACTAATTATTCAAAAATAAATTGAGCGGGAGCAAAACTTGATTTAGTTGTAAATTTTGTCAGATATTATCCACTTGGATGACTTTCAGTTCAATTTCCACTTCATCCTTTTTCGACATTCGTCAAGTCACGAACAATTTCACTCACTGGGAAGCCTATTATTTAACTTCGTAGACGTCTTATGTGAATATCCCCCACTTTAGGAACTCAAACTGTAAAATAAAATAAAACAGAACGGTTTTTAGACAGAAAGAACTTTCATGAAATTCAATTTCACAAATTCTTAAAACTAGTTATTTTCTTTGACACCAGGGTTTCTGTGTGCCGGGTTAAACTACTTCGTGCTCGTCTTACTCTCAAAATGAAAGAAATGTAACAGATCTAATTCATAGATTTTTTATATAGCCAGCCTTTAGCCGATAACCGAATTTTAGTTAGCTGATTTCTTTATAATGGTCAATAATTTCAGTTCGCACTGTTGTCAACAATTGTCAACATCTTGTTTTTGCAACAACTTAGAGATAGCAATGGGAAAGAGAATATGGACATGGTTTCAAAATTTTGTTTGGCCGGTTTGGAGAAAGTCGATTTTTCGCTGGTAAGGCATATGAGAATTAAACCTGATTTTCTTTTCCAAAATGCATTGCCAGCAAAAAATCGACTTTCTCCAAACCGACCAGACAAAGTTTTATACACACATAAGCAGAACAGATATAACATTGCTTGAAAAATATAGAGGTCTATCTTCGCGACTTTAATAACCACCCTCAGTCATTGCTCTACATTCGAGACCTTCCAGAAAACTCTATTTTATTATGCTACGGGGAACTAGATGAATCCTGCACGAGAAGGAATGCTTTTAGAATCCCGAAAACATATAATAACTGGGAGGGTGAGTAATCAGTTTGATCGACTATTTGATGTCGATTCCAGGTCGGGATGGAACAAGGAATTCAAGAAGCCATGAAGTTAGCTTCACGAAACATTCGCAAAGATGTCAAATGGCAGAGTCCTTCTCGGACAGTCAAAATACCAAAATTGTTGTACTACGGTTTCTCATCTGAGGGAAGGTTGGATTTCGTCTTTCCGACTTTCCCCAAATCACGCCCATTCAATATGTTTGGGAACACTTCGGCAAAGGAAGTTTCAAAACTGACTTGGCATTTCTTAATTGGGCACAAAAGTCGGGTGAAAAATTCGCGTTGTATCAATCCGGTAAAATAACTTCAAAGGACTTCGACTGACCAAAACATAGTATTAAACAATGGTTCCTCTCACAGGTCTAACAAAGGAACTAGAGGTACCGTTCTAACCTAAACCCGTCATACACTTTATCACACCAACTTGGGTCCCCCGACATGAGAAAAAGTTAAAAATAGTCGGCACAAGTGAAGTACTTTTTTCTTCGCTTATCTTCGAAAAGACCAAAAACGTTCCTGAGTCCCGATTGAAAACTGAAAAATCATGGGTGTATGCCAAAATTTTCCATTTTACGTTTTGTTTCAATGTTGACAAGTGTGCCCGTCAAATGCATTACAATTTTAAAAAAATTCAAAACTGGCGAAATTCAGGGATTCTAGTAAACCAATTAACTTTAGTCCAGCATTTCCTAAGGTTAGGATAGATAATTGATGAGAATATCTCAAAAATTTAATGATATAATTGCAACTTTTATAAATAAAACCAACGTCTTGAAGAAAATTGAAATTGAAAATCTTACTCTGCCCAGGGAGTGATCCAGCAGAAACAAGAACGTCCTTACTACTGACTTACAAGAGTATCGAAGCAATAAAGAATGTCTCGTTTGGTGACGTCCATCCAAAGGTTAATCCTTTGGCATATAACAACACAAACAATCACATCTTTGTGTCATATTTTAAAATACGCAGGTGTTCGACATTTTTGTATGAATGCTCAAGTCCGCATTTCTAGTTCAAACATAAGTACAAATGGTGTGGGCACTATTTGTACTTGTAAATTTAAGAACTCAAGAGTTATGGAATATTTATACATAATTTTGCATTCTCGGGCACCTACTCCTCAGGTCTGACAAACCTTTGTTTGCCAATTGAAAAGACGAGGCGCAAAATAAAATCAACTCCCTTTTGCTTGAGCACGTACTGGTTAGGCGCTCCCAAACCAATAATGAGGTTTGTTTTTCTTATTACATTTCATGCGTGCGATGTAATTTCTTAGACAAATTACACACTTCATGAGAGTCTGGGATTTCATTGCGTGATTTAATGCATCACCACACTTCGATTTTGGATTGGTTTGGGTTTATTTTTATTGAAGTCTTCAACTCCTGAGGTCACGCAATTAGAGTTAGAGTTAGAGTCAGAGTCACATAATTCTTTATTAAAGTCGTGATAGTCCATTTCCCAAACAGTTCAGTAAATGAAACAAATTGAATACGATCAACGATGTCACATTATTGACGCATCAGTGAATAACGTCAAATCTAACTGTACCTACATACTTAGCAATAACATAATGAAGCAATTTAATTCAATACACTGGAGAAATGTGAGTTCATTTACACCGAGGACCGTAAAACTAGACTTAATGGTACGTGGTAAATATTAGGCGGAATTCATTGCAAAAACGAAGGTATATTATACTCAATACTATATTCAAGCAGAGATTATCCCTCGCAGTCGCAGAGATTATCCCTCACAGTTGCAGAGATGTTTTCAATAAACTGAGTTTTACAGACCTTTCTGAATTTATTTGTAAATTCAAATTTGCATATTAGAGATACGGCAGATGGCAGAGTCGGATGGAAACAAGTCGGAAGTTGAATTGCCTAAAACACGAGTCGGTTAATTAGTAATATAATTCTGTACAGATTGGCTATTCCAGTTTTTCTAATACACGAATTGTTGCGAAAGTGATGAGCATTTTACAGAATACTGCCCTTTCAGTTCTGAGGCGCAAGACACGCCTAATTGAAAATCCCAGAGAATACGCAAAGTCTCCTATCTCTCTAGGCAATGAAGGTAGCCAGGACGAAAAAGTGATGAACCACCTTGCAGAGTAATGATCGTTACAATGATACAATGTATTTGCTTCGGCTTATCTGAACACCAGATGATATTGGCAAAACCAACCGAAATTGACTTTCACCGAATCACGATTCACGACTGGTCTTCACCAACTTACTCACATCCTACCCTGAACGCTTAATGATCCGAGCTGTTCGCACAGGCACTTACAGAATTGAGAATTAATTTCAAAGAAGCACAATCGGTTACACATAAACTCGACTGCAGGTCTAGTAAAAACAAAAACGGAACAAATTGTCTAATGCAAGTGATAAAATAAATGTATGTACAATGACTGCAGAATTACGTCGGAAAGTGTCAATTGGCAAGAACCCAGGATGACAACGACGAAAGTAATGGAACTTACTAGCAGAAATGGTGTACATAGGACTATGCCTATACAGAATTAACTCGGCTTAACCATTTCCTACTAAACGCATTCGATATGCCACAAGGTGATAGTGTAAACAAAAGTTCAAGGGGAAGGCTGAAAAGTGCAAATAAAGTTTTCTACAAGCGACAAACGCTAGAATACTTACCGTCACATTCACAATGCAAACTTAAAATAAGGAAATCCCCATTTGTATCACTTAATTTGTCAGCTAAACAAAGAATTCTCCGCTTATATTGATTCTCATTAATCTTGCACCACTATGATTGACGACCGCCATATGAAATACCCACTCACGCGAATTACCGCATATAGTAAGTATTTTACTTCGAAGTCCCCACTTTGAATTGAGTACGTACTTTTAAGTTTCAATTTAATATGAAAACTTTAGTTGTGAATTTAAAGCCAATTTTTGAAATTTGAAACGATCGCAATGCTCTACTAGTAGAATATAGAACTGATTTACGGTGAAAGGAAAACGCTTAACAGTATACAAGGGACGCGGGAGAGGTATCTTATTTGTTGAAATTAATTTGGAGTATTTATATATTTTGAAAGTCTGGAATAGATAGACATATTAAATGTGCAATCTACGGAATTAATGACTTAGGGTCCCAAATGCTAAATACTAACAATTAACATTTTTGCAATAAATGTATAGCAAAAATAAAGATTCATTCCTACTCTTTTTAGGTAGACGAATCAGGGATTTTCTTTGTAAAAACAGTCCCCATTCGCTTCAGGGCTCGAATGTACATGTAAGATGTAAGAAGAAAGCAAGAGAACCGAAAGCGCAAAACAAAACAACGCAACAGTAGAAGATATGCATGGGAAAAAATATACGACGGCTTTACGTGCTACAGCATGCGCCGTATAAATCACGCAACATAGCTTGCCGCTAAATAAAAAAGGACTGATTAGACAAAAACAATTCAGAATCAGGATTTGAAATTCTAACAGACATTGGAATTATTTAAAGTTATGCCATTTCCACTGGCTCAACCATTCGACGTTTTCTCTATTAAATGATATACGTTCTAGTCACGACTCCTCAAGTAAGTAGACAAAGGATACCGCATACACCTTATGGAAAAATTTGCGCCGTCGGAAATCTTTGGATTTTTTTATATGTTGTACTCCTTGTGATAACTTTTGTGAAGGTCCGATCCCTCAACGAATACGCTGTTGGGCATGTGCGATGGCGTAGAGGGAAAGTCAAAGTGAAAGGCACTATAGGCCATATCGCACATGCCAGTGTATTTCTAGCGGGCCAATGGTTAGACTTTTGGGGGTAGGACCTTCACAAATGTTGTTCAGAATCACGAGGACTACAACATATAAAAAATCCGAAGATTTCCAACGGCGTACATTTTTTCATAAGGTGTATTTGGTATTCTTTTAAATGAACCAAAAATGTGAACCATTTTTTCGAACACTCTCTGGTTAGTTCTAGTTGTTTAACTGACTATTTTTCAAGTAGTCCGGCCCGAAAAATATTACCGTGAGCTAGAGCAATTTCTTCCATAAGAGTGATATACCGGTCGAAACAACATTTACGTTTTTACTTAAGTGAGATTTGCGCTAAATCCATAATACGTACAAACCTACAATGCACTACTAATCCCAGTTGCCTATCATTCGTCACTTGAATTGATTTTAACTGTCAGTTGAATCCCACAACAAAGTTAGGCCGTGCATATATTTCTTCGTCCATTCATTTTTTCTTTCAAATACAACCTAAAAGTTTTCTAAAGTTAGGATAGAAGAATACTTCATTTGTGACAGCTGGAACCTCGATATTTATTCCTGGCAGCGCTCCCGCTCCGAAATGGTGTAAGCAGTAGTATTGGATCTGGTTAGTTAATTAGTTGCATTTATTAGGTCAAGAAGTTAAGAATGTCATACTATTTTCATCATTCTGGCCATTTTGCCGACAAAGGAATAGATACTAGTAATTTTTACAGAAAATATATAAATGATATGTATGCTTATACACACTAAAACACACAATTACTTACACCAGCTAGGAACAGTCGAAATGTAATTATATAATGCGTATGGTTATGAAAACGCTTCCAAGTTTATTGACGTCATAATATTAATTGCTTAGGGAAGTGCTTTCATAGCATCGTCTTAGACATATCTTATTGATTGGTCTTGATTATAATTCACAAGGTTCGTATGTACAGAACTCCTGATTTGTGATATTTTGAACGTACCATGACCATGATCATGCAGGGTGTCTAGTATGTATTGTGTATTGTCTCCCCCCTACAGCAGGAACCACAATGGGTAATATCAAATGGAATAGCTCGTTGGGAAGGTCAATTCAAGCGGGATCTCAGGCAAAAGAATTCAGCTCCATCTGGAAGCGCGTTCGCGCGCAGCGCGCGCTGGAATTTAAAAAATGAGTTTTCCAGGTCTTCCGCCTGAAAAGCGTTACTAAAACTTGAATATCTCGTAAAACCAACTTCACCACCACCGCAAGTGTTTTCTGAAAATTTTGAGCCATGGTTGGAAAATTTCTGATCAAGTCGATTTTGCCTGAAAATTTCACTTTTCCTGAAAACATACGAAAACGAAATTTTGAGGTAAAATCGACTTGCTCAGAAACTGACGAACCATGGCTCACAATTTTCAAAAAACACCTGCGAATTCGTCTTTTTCATCTTTTTCATCTTTTTCATCTTATATGTAGCAGTAGCTTGATCTGACTCTGAAAATAACAGTGGTATCTTTGACAGGTTGTAAGATTTATTATTGGTATGTCTTACGTGTCTTTATCATGGAAATAAATTTGAATCAATCAATCAATATATACCGGGTGTCCCAAAACCAATCTACTATTCGTCCTAATTTCCTCAATTTTAACTTTATATGAAAAGTGAGATAGCCATTTTGTTCATTTGTTCAAAAAGAAATTTGAAAATTTTATTTTATTTAAAAAAAATGAAATTATTTTTTGAACTATTTTTTCGATTCTTTTTTTAAATTTTGTAGAAAAAAATACAAGAAAATTTTCTCAGGTTTTTCCTTAGGTGGTGGCCTCAAAATTCTACGAAAGAAAAAAAGTCAAAAATGAACCTCAAATTTTCAAAAAAAAATTAAAAAAAAATTGAATTTTTTTTTGAAAAAAATTAAAATTCTCAAATTGTTTTTTGAGCAAAATGGCTTTACTTTGCAGTAAAAGTTGAAATTGAGGAAATTAGGACAAGTAGTATGTTGGTTTTGGGAACCCGGTATATTGATTCGAAATACAACAACGGCCCACATTTTATTTACACACCTTTCAATGGCTCTAGCCTCTTACTCGAACACGATAAAAACTTGAAAGTTGGCACTCCTACTTCTCGGAAATAACACTCCAAGAAGAAAATTGCACATTTTCAAAAATTTTCAAAAATGCTGAAAAAATTCGACTCAGAAGTGGATGTCAAGGTTCGAGCTCTTTCCGCCAACCAGGGGTCTCTCGCTAAGATTGGTTGCCAAGGCAATAAAAAAAGACGGATATTCATAAGCGAATTTGTAATTTTCTTGAATTATTGAAAGTGTGTAAATAAAATGTGGGCCGGTGTTGTATTACTAATATTATTATCAATTTCTTTTTGTTATTTCCTGTATCTACCTGCTCTACCTTATTCTATTCTATTCTATTCTAGTCAACCAAAATATACTGGGGAGATTCCTGTTAAACTGTCCAGGATATGAGGTTAGTGGATCTTAGTGGTGAGCGTGCTCATTCTACAACGTCAGTGGTACTGGGTCGGTCTGGGCAGTTCAGTCCTACATAGCGATGGTTAAGTGACAGAACCCCGAATATGCAAGCGGCCCCAGACTGAGCATTGAGATATTCAAGAATTTCTACAGAATTCAGGTTTTCTTTCTGCCAGAACCTCGAATATGCATAGTATGCCATTGATAATTTTCTATGACTAGCATATTCGAGGTTCTGGCAGAAAGAAAACCTAAATTCTGTAGAAATTCTTGAATATCTCAATGCTTTCGTTCCTTCAGAGTTTCCTCGCTACACCGGTGCATTTCCGTAGTTCACCCCTCTCCGCCACATCTCCAAGTGTAACGTAACAATCTCCGGCACAAGTCAGTAGCGTAATGATCTACTTGGCAGGGTGGTAAAAAACACACTTCGTGACTTGGTCAAAAATGTGTAGCAATTCCCACAAAGTTCTTATTGTCGTAAACCTGCTGTTACACTTGCTGTGTCATGTGTATTACAAAAATACAATAAGTTATCTGATAATCAAAGCCGCTAAAATCCATTGGTTGTTCTTGTTTTCATTCCTGTGTAAGCAAAGGCTTGGCGTTGGCACTGTACATGATAGCCCTGAACAAGACCATGAACGAGCGTTTCAAACATGCGAACCTCTTAATCCTACTTATTATACCGGATTTGGGGCAGTGGAGAAAGATTTCCCTTCTCTTCGTTCTCTGAAGTTTTGTCGATAAATTATGAGTCATACACTAATCATTAAATGGTATACATTGCACTATTTATAAGTCACTACCGCTAGTACAGATTTAATTCAAGTTTTAGTCCCTTCAAGCTATAAGTCTCCTTAGATAGACAGATAATAGCTTTTTTTATTCAACAGAAACGGAAATCAGCAAAGATGGAATGTCAGTCAATATTGAGTAGTGCATATGATCTTCGTAATTATTTACTAGATTTTATCAATTTGCATAATGACTAACTCGGACTTTGGTGTTGTGGTGAGTCGGTCAGTTTGTAAAATTGCCTTCATGCTAGGCAAAAAGTCAGCAAATAGAATCTGGTAAATTACATGTTGGTAACTGGAAGACTTCAAACCTGATGCTCAACACATTGAACCGTCTAAAATTTTAACAAAGAATATTCTATGCAGATTTAAAAATGCAAAAACACTTATTGTTAGAGTAAAGTTACACATATTTTTACGAAAAAGAGCCCACACTTTAAGTATATCGAACATCGGTCCTTAGACTCCCCTCGTTAGTTGCAGCAAGCTAAACTAGACCAGAACGACTAGCAGCAAATCAATGATGAAGGAGACCGGCGCAACCTTCAACACAAAACCAAGTTTCGAGCGAGAGTAGGACCGCTTTTTAGTACAAAGGGATTCATATATATGTATTTTTTTTTTACAGAATTTGACAAAATTCTACTACGATCATACATTATACATGCCAATATCATTCTACTACATATCCTCATTCTCATAACTTAAGAAAAACCTTTCAACTTGGTAACGAAGATGCGATTTTTGTTTCAGCTGCAGAAGCAAAGTGAAAGTTAAAAAATATGCGTGTTTCCGGAAGAAAGTTATTAGGAAAGCTCTTGCAGAATTAGCAAACCGTAAATGTGAATGCGGAAAGTACGGAATGATGCATTTGAAAGTTAGAACATAATAAAATTCAAACATAGGTTGAAGATATTGGTCATACAGAAATTCTAATTCCTCAGAAACATGTACGTACGATCTACAATACGTACATACTGCTTGTAACGTACACTTTGCAACTCAACTGAGATCATACTAGAGTGTATGTGTGAATGCATTTGGAAAAACACGTGCATAAATAAAGAATTCATTCCAATCCAATCCAATGTTTATTAATGATGTAATAATATGCAACTAAAGTCGGGGTTATAAAATAAAAATAAATAAATATTGAGAGTTTAAAGTCCGGTTACTTTCACCCTTTGGGTCTTGTCACAGACTTCGCTCTGA
>JAQGCA010002969.1:0-12734 GCA_034698945.1 Protaphorura quadriocellata | reverse complement strand
ATCACCCGATCAGCTGAGATGAATTTTTTAGTTCGTTTGAAAGACACAATTTTAAGGAGTAGAGATGGATGATGCGAAGAAAAAGCAGAGAAGAAGTGAGGAAGTGCGGAAGAATAAGACGTACGTCTAATTTAACATAACTTTAATCATGTCCAGTTTTTTGATTCCTTCATTTAATCCATATTTCTTAAAATGATCAATTAATCCAATGATCACAAGGTCCAGAACAGAAAAATTCCGTAATTTCCAAGCTCAAAAAGTCCAGCTGCTCCGGAAATCTCGAGAACCAAATGCCGCCGACCTCTCTATCCGCACAGTGGACTTCAGCTGACCCACGTAGGCAAACCCGGTTGGGAATTGCAGACAAATCGGGGAATAGCAGAAAAATCCGGGAATAGAAAAATATTCCGTAAGGCGAAAGCACTTTTTCCAAGATGGTGACGAGGAATGTACATGGATTTATGTGTTACAGGGTAGGAGCGCGCCTTGCTGTAAAAGTGAGTGAGGCGATGGGATGGAGTTTGAGTTAGACTGTTGCGTTTTTTGCTTACGCAGTGAGAATGGGGTGAGTGTGAGTCCAGGAGCAAAAAAGCTTGCGACCGTACCCAAGGAAGGACACGGCTGAATGACCATGAACCCGTGCTTCAAACTCAGACTGATTCATCAATTTCTCAATCACTAAATTACTACCAGCGGTATCCACCATTTCTACCAAAACTTCAAACTCCACTCGCAAACAGTTTATAACTATGTCAGTTATTCTAATAACCTTGTTTGGCTCCGGGAATGTAAAAATAAGAATAACCTTTATAGCGAGAGTACCCTTCAATAATCGAAAAATGTTAAATTGTAAAATAAAAACAAGTCCTTTCGATATAATTCAATAAAAATATTTTCTTTTGAAATCTAGGCCATATTATTGAAACTACGAATTTTTGAAACCGGGTATATTCATTTGTAACACCCTGTAGTTCTTGGCCATTAGGCTAATGCTTAAATTTCATTCCTGAGTGGGAGGGAGGGGGGACACCTACCCGGTTTTCACGTATTTTCTGAAAAATTTAACGTCCAGGAAGCATTAATGAATTCGATACTTTTTAACGAACCCGTAGAATTGGTGTTCCACAGGCAAATCCTTCGCAACTCTGTAGTCAACATTAGGATCTAGTTTCCAATCATGGAAGTCAGGAAAGAGGTCGTTTTGACCTTCAAGGTCACCATCCAAGTCAATTTCCTCCTTGGCATCGATTTCTTCAACGAATTCCATCACAGGAATCCAATCATATGACACCGTCAACCGAATCAAAGAAACATCCGGTCTAGGTTGTCGTCAACTGATTGATGATGAGTAAAATACGACTGACGAACCAGATCCCTGAAAACAATATCGGTCAAATTTATTATTATATTATATTTTAACATTTTGTTTTTATAAAGCTAACCAATTTGCTGCACCCTCTTATGTAAGATTTTCAAAGGAGAAGGCGTAAAATTTCCTAATCTGCTTTAATTAATAATTGAAAAAATTAAGGTAAAACTGAAATTATAATTAAATTAATAAATTAAAATTGTGAAGCACAAGTCAAGTTATACCTGGCAAAATGGACTTGGTAATTATAAATACCAGCAGTCCTCCCAAACAGTTGATTACTTGGTAATTAACGAGTGCTTTGAGATACATGTTGAATGAAAATGAACATGAAAATGAAATTGAAATGTATAATAAGATATTATTTTTTTGAGCAATTCATACGTGTGGTTCCCGAACAAACTGTGCTCACCAGTACAATCTTCAGGGGCGGAACGAAAAACAGGCTCCTTGAGAACTTGTTGAAGAGCTAATTTTTGAATAATCGGACCAGTTAATCCGCGAGTACCCAACGTGTGCATCGCCCTTACTGATTGTTCTGTTATTTTGTACACCGTAATCAGATTGTCCGATGGGATGAAAAGTCCGCCGTTGTTCTTTTCGTTGACTAAAATGATGTCCGATCTGAACAACGTACTTGGAACGTCGGAATTATACAGTGAGTAGACGCAGGAGATACATTCGATTTGAGTACAAACCTTACGCCCGACAAATCCAGCTATGTAGCTGTGTGTCTTTTGTAACTACGTTAGTCACAAAAGGTGACATTTCCAGGAATGAAATAAGATTTGGCAATTCGTCGTCCTCCTCACTAGTGTCCGAGACTTTGTTTGTAAGGATTGATAATCTTACGTCACTTGTCATTCCTTGTGGTTGACTATTACCCTTCAGATTCGGCTTAATCTTAACTGCTAACATTCTTCGAACAGCAAATTCAAGTTGAACTGCGTTTGGATTATTATTATTTCCGAACCGTTGTCTCAAAGCAGAAAAGAATAGTTCCAATGGGTCGGTTGATAATCTGAATGTCGGAAGGTATCTGAAAATTGTGACAAGTATGGATAAATAAGAGACCATTATAACACAAAATCTGGTTGAAGCGCTAAATCTTACTTTAGTGCAGTGAGTCCAGGCACGATTATTTCATCCATACATCCCTCGAGTGACTTCATGCACACAACTAAACCAACCACAAAAGTTGATCTCTTTGTATTTCGGATCAAACAGTTGTCCAATTTTCTACGCAAAGCAAGGAGATACGAAGTTGTTTCGGCAAAGAGGTTCTTCCAAATTTCAATATTCCATTTGGCGAGAGGTGCTTTGTAGCCTTTCCCTTCAGGGTGCGAATTCAGTGCGTCAAAGAGTCTACAAAAATAAAAAGAGAACTGTATTTTCCCAGAATTATTACTATATTATTGCAGAGCACGTACCGGTCCATTAATTTCGCAAACTTTGAAGTGACCACACATCCCTTAAATTCTGGGAGACCGATTTCTTCACAAGCAGTCATTGCTGCGGACACGGAAGAGCTAAGAAGTTGCGCTGCTAACTTTCATTTTCTGTTTTATAGAATTCGTGTGGCGTACTGTTAGTTTGTTCCCAGCTCGTAAGCCTTCTCGCCTCTGTAGCTCGGAAAGTTTCACAAAATATTCCCACTTTATATCCTAAATATTTTAAGCATAATTAAATTTTGTATACTTCACATTACATTATTAAAACTAATTCACTTACATTTCCATCAATGTCTACGAAACACTGATAAGCCCGGAGTGCATTCCGAACCAACTTCAACATGTGACACGGATCCGTGAAAAAGAAAATTTTCTTTCCGGCATGGGTCATGTAAGTCCTCATGTATTTCCTCGGAATTCAAAAGCATTTCAATGGTATCGCATTACCATCTGGTGTGGATTTTTTCATAACCGACTGTTTAAATGCAGATCTGAACCTTTGCTCAGAAATCCGCTTTCTTAGAAATGAGGTGAACAAAGTAAAATTGATTTGGGTTACAAATGTTGCTAAGGATTTTTGGTTAGAATTAGTTGATTCTTCGGAAGGTGGAACCAAATTTATAGACAATATGAGTTTCCATGTGACACCGGACACGATGCCAATCATGCTAAGGCAAAAAATTCAATTCCAGGAAAGACAAGTTGAATTGGAACAACTTTTGACAGGGATTGATCCAACACAATTTAATCAATATTTTTCTAGTGAATTAAATAGCCTGGTAAAATTGATGGGTTTGTCATCATGTTTGGATATTGAGATAGGAGAACGACCATCCAGTTTTTTTGATGATGAAAACAATTATATTCACATCAAGATGGCAGAACCATTGAAACTAACTGAGATTGAGACATTGACCAAATCATTCCATGGAGATCCTTTGTTTGTCATCTATGGCTTGAAAGGGAAGGATATTATTTTTAAGCGCGATTTGAACTTATCTGAGAAAAGCATTCTCCAGTCATTTGACCAAGAAAAAATATTCCGTATCTCAAAGTTGACATACGATCAAGGCATGACTGAATTCCAAAGGATTTGCATGGAAAATAAGACCCAGTTTGTAAATCTCTTGGAATATATTGACCACGGGTTTCGATGTAAACTTCAGTACAATCCAAAATTGTACAAACCACGAACATTTATTCTTCCGTCTTTTGATTTACTTTGATTGGGAGAAAGGTGTGAAGAATTTGGGATAAACTTGAATTTACACAGCAACATTGAGAATATGATCATTCCGGAAACATCGATTCAATTTAGTAGGAATTCAAAAAATGAAATTGAATGGAAGTATAGGGGTCAAGTGGAACAAGTCCTAGAGGAGTTAGAATCATTTCGTAGTCCAGGTGGTGAGTTGAATTCCAAGAAACATTCATTACTATTTGGCCCCGAAAGAATTCTGCTCATAGCAGATGACCCTGGAATGGGAAAATCAACAACAATCACAAGAATGTCAGAGGACAGTTTCATTAACTCACCTCCTGGTAAATGGATAATCAAATTTTATTTAAAAAATGCTAATCTCCCCAACTTTTCAAACAAATCTTCTACATCGGTAGATTTGTGTACTTTCATTACAGAGTCTGTGAAAATGAATGTATTGACTGCGTTTGTCTTAAAATATAGGTTACAGATTGATCCATCCAGTGTGTGGCTTATTCTCGACAGTTTTGATGAAATTAGAGAACAGCAGAAGAAACTTATGCTTCATCATTTGAGTACATTCAGATCCATACATTTAGGTAAATTGGTGGTTACTACTAGATTCCATGACATGGAACTCCTTGAGTCTGCTCTTGGAGTTCTCTCTCATTCCTTCCTTCCACTAATTGATCAGTCGAATTTTCTTTTGGACTTTTGGATTGGACTAATCCCATCTATTGATCCAATTCAGGAAGAAAGAATCAAAGAGTTTTCAACGAAATTGATTCTCGACGAAAGTCTCAAGGATATTTAGGAAACCAATCTTGGAGTTTACTAGGAATTCCACTTCAACTTCGGATGTTGAGTGAAGTATACTTGGACAGTGTGACAAAATTTGTAGACTCTGGTTCTGGGTTGGACACTCATTTACAAGAGTACAGTTTGTATACAGTCTACGAACATTTTATTCAAAAGAAATGACATATATTTCAGTCAAAAAGAGAAAATTGAACACTGGACAGACAAAATGGACTCATCTGGATTTGAAACTAAATTTATGTCCCTGTCCATGGCAGTGTTGAATCGTCAAAGTGAAAATGTTCTTGAAAAATTTGAAGTTGACCTGGGATTCCTTGACCAACCACAAGAGTTACGCAAGTTATACAGGACAGGCATCGTCGTCAACAAATCTCGTGGAATTGAGAAGAAAAAACCTTTAGTGACCTCATCCGTTGACACAGTCATGCGTGCAATTCCTTACTTCATTCATCATTTGCTGAATTTTATTTTGCAAAATTACTTCATTTAAGACTTAGTAGATATTTCTCTCCTCATTCACATCTGTCCATTGAATATAATCGTCAACTGTGGAATTGGTTAGTTCATCGTGGTTTAAGCGGAGGACACAATTGGGTAGTTAGACTGTTCTTAAATTATGCTATTGGGAAAGATGATGAGATTAATCAAAATATTCGTCGAGGCCCTACACAAAAGATTAAATCATTAGAAAAATTCTATGAAACAGATTATGAGACTGAGATCATGGAAAGTTCAACTTTGCGAATGATGGTGGAAACATATGATGAAAATCTTCATCATTTACTTGAAATGATTCTCACCGCTCTAGAGATTCATTACTCACCATTGTATACAGGGATTTATGAGAAACTAGACCTATTTTCGCCATATTACTTATTTTTTGAAAATTCGGATTTTCTACTCACAATGTATGTACTGACGAATTACATTAGAAAAAGTTATCGGACTTCATGACTGGAGACCAGTTGTCAGTACTCCAGAAACCGGGACCCATGCCCTCATTGTTTTGATATTGAAAGGACTTATTTGGACGTTAAAACTTGGATATTCAAACAATTCGACTCTATTCCGTACTGGGATGAGAGTAATCTTGAGAGTTATGCTGAGAAATATAACTTCTTATGCATTCGATTGATTGATCCGATAACCGAATATGCAGAGGATCACTTACTGAATTGTGGAGCAGCCGGGGTTGCATTGACCTAGATGTTGAAACAATGGAAGCATGTGTTGAGAAATACGTTCGATATTTGACAGGAACGGGTTGGACAGATGAGGAGCTAAGAGCTGGGTTCAAGGAGGAAATATCCAATATATCATCAGAACTCATATACTTTAGTAATAGAAGAGGTAAGTCAAGAATTTTAAAGTTTCGAGGTTTTCCATTATTTAATTTATTTTTCCAAACATTTGAATGGTTTTCTGAAAGAATATTGTTTTTTCATTTTTTGGAAAATTTTTGCGTCTTGAGACCAGTTTTGGGGAAAATTTTCATGGGATATCCAAGGCTAAAATTCTGAGAACAAAGACGCCCCTCTTTGGACTTTATTTCAAAATTTTAAATTTCTTTTTAAATCAGAATTAGAGTAGTGCGTCAGCAAACTTCGGCCATAGTAGTTTTTGGTGAAGGTCTTCCATGAAAAGAAGTTTGGGCGAAATTGGAGGCGGACAGCCTAAGTACATTCGGTGTGCGGTGACAATGGCGAAAGTGAAGTTGGCGAAAGTGAAATTGGCGAAAGTGAAATTGGCGAAAGTGAAATTGTCGAAAGTGAAGTTGGCGAATTTGATTTTTCCAGCAGAGGGAAGTTGGCGAATTCGATTTTACCAGCGGAATGAAGTTGGCGAATTTGCATTTGTTCGTTTTTCGTTTTCCCCATCGACAAATCTGCATAGTCAGTCAATAGTAATCCCTCAATCCATAACCCATCAATCTGTACATCCTTCTCATTTCAGATAGTCAGTCTCGGTCTTCTCTTCATAACTAGTCATGTCTGACTGCTACGTTAAATATTTGGGCTAGGGTAAAGGCAAAGTGACGTATAAACTTGCGGGTACACTTTACACTTACACAAAAAGGAAAACCAAGAACGGTGTTCACTACTATAATTTTCAGAAACTTGTAAAAATGTACAGGCAGAAGTCAAATTTTTCATCTTTCAAGAAATGGATAGAATCAATTGCTGAACTTGTACCTGACCAGCAGTGATTCGACTTAGTTAATTTTCAAATTTTCGCTTCGATTTTGAATAAATGTTTTGTTTCGCCAACTTCACTTAACCATTTTTTTTTAATTCGCCAACTTCACTTAACCGTTTATTTTCAATTCGCCAACTTCACTTAGGGGGACAAAACTGGAGTGAAGTTGGCGAAAAAAATAATTCGCCAACTTCGCTTTCGCCATTTTCACATGGAATCGTACATTCATCGTTAGTGTTCTAGGAACTGAATTATCATTACAAGAATAGTAAACGGAAAAGTTAACTCTGATCAGCAAAAAATAATCAATCGAGGTTTATCGGGAAAATAAATAGAATGAAACATCGTTTGTTTCATTGAAACAATTAAAATAGAAATTTATAGTAAGAATCACAGAAATCGTACCACATAGATATAAGTATTTATTCGGAAAATACATATTATATAGGTACATCAATAAACATGAACGAATTTGCGGTCTTGTCTTAATTATCTTCTATATTTGAGTCCTCGACCTCAGTTTGTACAATGCATTTTTCTGTTTCAGGTGAGTAGCAATAGTCACCACATTGCTTCTCATTCGGTTTACACAGGACTTTATATACACGACCTTTGTTTTGGTCGTTGTAATCATGACATATTAACCCTGAATATGGATCATAGCATTTCGACCCACAAATCTCTTCATTAATATTACAAAGGTGTTCATTAATGCATTTTTTATTCTTTGTTGGAAAACGACATTTCTGGTCACAAACTTCTGACCCCAAAGGACACAATTTCTGATACCCACCCATATATTCCAAACATACCTGTTCTTTAGGATCATAGCAATCATAAGAACAAGGTACAAGATCATTTGGACATTTCATCGGCTCCAATTTTTTTCTATTCTCATAACAAGTTTCATTGTGTGTCCAATAACAACCATAGTCACCAAGTACACCTTGCCATCTACATGGTTTTCTACCAAATGCACATACATTCTTATCATCAAAACACATTTCAGTGTTTGGATCATAACAAAGATTTTTACCACAATTGACCTTTCCATCTCGACATAAAGTTTGACCATTAAAACAATTGACTCCTTCCTTTGGATAGTAACAGGTATTGCCACAAATTTTTTCCCCGTCATAACAATATACTGTCCCATCTTTGGAACATACACGGGTGGTTGTATCCGTGGCTGGAATACAATTACACCCACATATTTTATCTCCGATATTACAAATTGTACTCCCAGAACAAATTTTTGTATCCGGGGAATATCAACGACCATCTTGGCAGCCTAATTCATTGAGTGGACATACAGACTCTTTGGTGCAATGATGAGTTGCAGGATTAAAACAATCGTACTTGTGTGGTCCTAATCGACAACCTGATGAGCCTTTGGGACACACCATTGTTCCGTTGACACAGTGTTGAGTCTCAGGTGAATAGCAAAGGATCCCACATGCTGCTTTGCAACTCTGGTAGTGAACTCTCCCGCCCAAGCATTGTCTTCCTGTTGGATTGTAACATTCATTTCCACAAAGTGCCTCATTTTGTTTACAGATGTATTCACCTCCAAAGACTGCGTGTAAGGAAAAATGAAATTCAATTTCAGCGTTAGGTATATGATTTTGTAGCAAATATAATTACAGGGTATCTAATATGTATTGTCACTCTCTCTACAGGAGTAACCACAATAGGCACAGACGCACCCAATACATCGTTGGAAAGATCAGCTCGAGTGGGATCTTTGACCTCTGATTTGAGCGCAGTTGCGCGTCACGCTCGCGTGCAGCGCAAAGAATTTCTGAGCAAGTCGATTTTGTCTCGAAATATCAATTTCGGGTGTTTTTAGAAAAAGTGAAATTTCGGGAAAAATCAACTCGGTCAAAAATTGTTGAAGCATGGCTCAAATTTTTAGAAGGCATTTGGGAACGCAGTGGTGGAGTTTGCTTTTCTAATTTTTGACGTTTGATCGACGATGAAAAATGACGATGAAAAACCGCTAAAAAGCGTCTAAAAAATGACAAAAACCCGACTATTCTCTTCCACTACGCGCTGCGCGCGAACCCGACACGCTACTTCGCTCAAATGATATGACAGAGATCTCACTTGACCTGATCTTTGCAACGGTTTATTGCGTGTGTCTGTGCCTATGTATAGTGGTTACTGCTGTAGGAGGGGGGCAATACATATTAAACACCCTGTACTAGCAAATAACAGCGCTGTCCTTCTGAAAGCCTCCCAAAGCCCTACTCATTTTATGTGGTATTTCATAAAAAAAACCACGGGCAATGTGTCGTTGTGTGTCAAAACTTTCAAAAACGTCGTAATATTTTATACACGTCAGTTTTGAACCACCCAGTAAATATTATCCAGCATCCACGAACGGTTGATTCACTCGGTGGCGAAACAGACGTGTCAGAAATTATTTTTAGCGAAGTGGCAAAGATGTTAGACTTCTCCCCGGGGGCTCTCCCGAGTTCGAATCCTACTCAAACCACATTTTATGAAAATTTTAATTTTTCGAAAATTTTCGAAAACTTAATCAAGTTGTCCAATTACCTTTCCAAAAATTTTGAAAATCGGTTGAAAAATTATCAAAGGCTGGGGACAAAAACAATTATTCATGACCCGTCCGACCTATTCTCAATTATAATATAGTGTATACAAAATGTACCTGCACCTGTACCGAAGCTGACCAAAAGTAGTATCAACTGAATATGCAACATTTCGTCCTGAATTTCCTTGAGACTGAAGTAAGTACAATGTGTGTAATTTGTGCACTTCAAGCCAAAAAGTAAAACATCAGACTTTTATAAAGGAAATGAAACTAGAAAACAGTTTAATTAATACCAATTTAGGAACGTCATCGAATTAAAATGAATTTGCATAGCAGTATTGAGTGAAATTGGTAGCGTAGTACATACTTACGTTAAGTGTTTATCGATCCCGTAGGAAATTGATTCAAATTATTTGAAAGACTACACTTACTCTGAGGTTTGGTAATTGATGATTAGAAGGAGAAAAAACCATGCAGTAAACTAGTAAGTATTCGTTTAGCATGTTAATGGGTTCATTGATTACTTCACTAATTGACATTATTAAACTGAATTAGCGAACAAACATACAGATAAACGAGGAATAATAAATATTATCTCAATTATGTCGTAACATAGGGGAAATTATAGGAATTCCAAGTAGGACTCTATCGTGAAGGTGATGGACTCACAAATACTTCAATTAAAGTCTCAATTATTACACTGGTTAAATTTTGATTGTAAAGTCGTACACAGAAACAATTCGTCATGATCAGTGGCGGTTCTACCATAGGGCTAACAGAGCCAATGTCCTACCGTCCTTAAAGCTGGTCCTGTCGTAATTAAATAGCCCTATCGACATTTTGAGTTTCTTATGGTGTGGAATGTGACCAAGATTAGCCCTCCCGCAAATCAGCTTGCCCCAACAACTACCCAAAGGACCGCACTGTATTCGTTCCAAGGGTTAAGGCTTAAGGACTAAACGGCATCATAGCTGGTCATATCTAATAAATTTTTGAAATTAGTACTAATGTATTTTTAATTTATGAGTGTTACGTTTTGTTGGATTAACCTCTGGCTCAGAAATTTTCTGTATACTTTCCTCAATTTTAAGTTTCTGTTTATTTTATTTATTACTTTTTTCTTCATTTTCTGCTCATACGATTATGCACTTTTTAATATATACAAGGAGAAGATAATATGTAATAATATTTTAAATATTTGGACCGATGTCAAGCTCAGGACAACTACTGAAGACTGAATAATTAAGTTTCAACCATCCATGTTTAATTGCTTTTCTACTTTTTAATAATGTAGCCGCCACAAGTTAATTTTTTGTATGATGATGCAAATGCCCATTTACGTGGAATTATTATGCATTTGCAAGTGATCAAAATTGTACAAATATGTATAATACTTTGGTTCGGACAAATAAAATGTGAATTTTTTCTGCCCTGTATGTGTTGAGGATGGTAGTTTATGGTTCCGTACGCCATTGGAGGCGTACCTAATGTCCGCTGTACAATATACTACATTTCAGTTTTACCTACGCGCAGCGTATGACTCTTGTATAATTTTCAAGTTGTCGGTAGCTTCACACTAAATTAAACGCGCGAGTGGCTTTGAGCTTCCCTGTACTAGCTCTATCACTTGAACTACGAGTCCCGGGCTAGCTAGTTAAACCTACAGCACAACAGGAAAGTAGCGTAGACCATCGTAGCAAACTTTTGAATAAAATTGGCGAGAAAAGGGTGGCGCCAAAACTTTTAAACTGAATGAGTTGAATGAAGTGAGAAGTGGAGTGAAATTTTTTGGCGCCACCCTACACCCTAATCCAGCCAATTTTATTCTAATGTTCGTCTCGATGGACTGCGCTACTTTCATGTCTCTCTGCATAATATTATAGCATTTTATAACAATATGCTATATTTATTCTGACTTAGTGATAATAACAGTATATTGGAAAAAGAATTCAACATAATTATAGAAACATCCCTTGTCAATTTTATAAATTCCAACTGATGTCATGAACAAATTTCCGATCCCAACTACTTCGTTTCCGTCTTCATTTTTGTTTAGACACGAATTGCGCTCTTCAGGAAGTTTCATAATGTGTTGCCTTCACTCTTCAAACTTTTTTTAGTAGTCTGGTGAGAAGAATGAGGACGTAGAGTAAGCGACAAGTCAAGCAAATGAAAGTAGGTCCTAAATAGAGACTCTAGACAACGAAACCACTATTATAAATTGTGCCCCAGAGCATGAGTAACATTGAAACTGTCATCGTCAACGTATGAAATACAATATAATATTTGCAAACGTATAATCAATAGAAATGAATTGTACAATTTAACTCCTTCACTCGTTCTTATCCGGAATATCTCATTGGAGAGGGCTTTCAGATATGTCTTAATATGCGTCTACAGTACATCAATGATGAAATCCATTGCAGTTTGCCTGTAACGTTGACCCATGAGTTTTCGCAAACTCGACGCCCATTAAAACACCGCTCGAGAGATCACGAACATGCACTGTGCAATTTATTGGGTCAATCGGATATTATGGGGAGCACTTGTATCCGTCGTGATGCCTTTCAGTCGTATCAATGTGTCACCCTCAAGTAAAGAAAATTGGCATCCATCCATAATCAACTCCCCCTTCCTCGTAAACACAACGGTTGTCGTATCCATTTATACCTAGTGTTCGATTTTGATTAGAATGAAACAAACAATAAATATATGGCAAGGCAAGCCTATTCCATATTTTGGTCATGCATGGATAGAATTGAGTTCATTCACAATTGTATGAATTAATGAAATTATCATAATCAACTCATTGTACTATGAAATTGTTGGCTTGAGTTTATTGAACCTAGTAAATTCTATCATTCTTGCAAGGATAATGCTACGAAATTTGTCAGTCTCAGTTTACATATTGACACACGCGGTCAAAGCACCTCCTTTTGCTGAAAAATGTTTATCAGGTATTTGATTCTATTTCAAGAAACCAGGTCAATAAAACTGTAGTTCAGGATTCACTACAACAGGATTCGTCCCGGGCTTAACGACCCTGATTTTGTGAGTTTGTAATAGTCGATAAATTGCTCATGCCTTTGATTGCGTTTTATTAAGTGGTGTAGGTACGTTCTATTGGTTAGTGAAAATTTT
>JAQGCA010002968.1:0-12736 GCA_034698945.1 Protaphorura quadriocellata | reverse complement strand
AGTGGTGTAAGCCAGTTATCCCAATTGGTGTCGACGGATGCAAACTCTAACGGGGAATAGTCGAACATATTAATTTGCGTCGAAAAAGATAGCAGGTCAAATCCCTCAAAGTCACGCCACTGTATAAATCGTTTCGCAATTTTAGGCTTTTTCAAATTAAGATAAAATTGTACTCCCTTGTGGTCACAAATTGACGGGTCAAACACCTCCACATTAAGCACAAAATTGTCATTTGACCACAAATGGTCAATTAGAGAATCGCCGCGAGTAGGTTCACAAACAAACTGCGTGTAGTTATTTTTGGAAAATAAATTAGACAACTTAGTAGCATTCGGGCACTGGTTGAGCAGATTAAGGTTGGAGAATGTTCGTTAGTGTACGTGTAAGCGTGTGGAGTAATTCGGGCGGGAAAGGAGAGCTGAGCTCTACTCAGGACGAGAGCCCAAACGCGAATGAGCCCAACCGCGAATGATGATGATTAAGGCATCAGACCCTGAGGTTATCAGAGCCCATCCTAGTATACGAATCCTCACAGACCCCAAACTCAGCCCGTCTCCCCCTCTCTCATCCCACAATCAAACTGCACATTCTTTTTCCTTTTTTTTTCAACATTTTGGCACTGATGTCCCCTCCAATCCAACTCTAACTTCAATTTTTTTGAAGTCTTCTCTCTCCCTAGCAGTTCTACCCTATTTTAAAAATTCGGGCTCCGTGAGGAACCCAAATTTATAAGGTTCACTGCCGGATTTGAGTCATTCAGGACTCAGCATTTATCAAGACACAAAGTGAAAAGTGCAAAGAAAACGAAAGAGTTGAATGAATTGTGTCCACCACCACACAGTCACACTCACACTCCTCCAGTTTCCACAAACCTTTCCACTCTCATCCTTTTCCTTTCTCTGCTTCAGTGATTTGACACCTTGGAAGAGTCCAGACGTCCCTGAAACCAGTCACAGGTAAGTCCAAACTCCGTTTTTGATTGAATTTTTCAAAATTCAATTGCGCCTCCAAAATACATCGCAGACTTACCTGAGTTTTGTGTGAACCAAAAGACGGATCCGCGTAATCTGGAACTTTGATAGCAGTTTCTCCTAACACGGAATTGATGAGAGAATACGTGTTCGCTTGTTCAGTTGCACGGACCCATTGTATATGTTGGAGTAGTAAATATTACGAAAATACTCAACGAATAGATATACAAAAAAATCATTTCTGAATTTGTTTAATGCAAAGTTTTCTTAAGTTCTGAAAGTTGTCCACTGTTAAATTTTAACTCGGATGCCTGCGCATTTAAGCAGGAAATATTGACATAAACTGATAAGAACTAATGACTAATGTCTGTTTCCATACCCAGTAGCATGTCGTATGTATATGAGTCTATTGTCAACAACATGTGCTAATGATGGATTGCGACCAATTTCCAACGAAAAAATTATGTAGCAATGCACTTGAACATCAAATAAACCACAATTTTGTCGGTCTATATTTTTTTTACACATTTACGTTCAGTGTCGTCATTAACAATTTTATAACATGCAGTTTGCGTCAATAAGTTGTTATTGTATTTCATTTGATTTTTGTACGCTTGAATAATTATTGTGTTCAGGAAAAAAATAGCAATAAATCCTGCGAATTTGATATACTACGTTCTAAGTGTTTTATTCATTATTTTATAAAATGAATTGTCTTAATAACATACCGTCTACCTATTATAAATATTTTGTAGCGTATTCAATCATGCTTTTTACTTGACCACCCAGTGAGTAATTGATGGTGTATTAAAGATCCAACCAAGCACTCGCTGAAATAGCAAAATTCAATGTGGCAGTGCAAATCATATCAATATGTCATTCAGACTAGTTTATTTATTTAAGAACAATAAATAGAGTGATAGGACTCGGTAATAGTGAATTTGTATGTATGCGCGTAATTCTATTATAATTATAATTATTACATATCAATTATTCTTTCTGTTACAATGAGCCAAGGAAAGGAAATATTCAGGATATATCAAAACGCGTTGTTCAGCAAAGATGAAATTGCTTTCTGATTTTGCTCTAGTTGTGGAGGACAATGGCAACGGCAGCAGCATTGAGAGTCTGGTGCGTTGAAACACTAAGAGCACAGAAATCAAGTTGTCGAAAAATATTTTTTTCCAGTAATGACCAAAATTATTATCTTACCGGCTCTTTGATACTCGCACCATCGGTGCCATCAATCAATGTAACGGTCAAAGTCCCAGCAATCACACCCAAAATCAGAAGAAAATGTCGGAATGATTGCATTTTTAGATATTTTATTTTGAAATTATGTGGTGATTAAAATGTGGTAGTCGCGATTATATTTCACACATTTAAACTGAAGGACATGATGATCGTACTGGTATTATATACTAGATTGGAATGTATAATTATGATGCCTAATCACTATTAATAATAATAAATCTGATTTCATTGGAATACATTAAAATGACAAGGAAAATTTTTACCCGGAATTATCACTAATCACTACAATGACTAATACGCAGTTATTAAGTGAGACAATGCCACATTATTACAAATTTGTTAAAAATTTTATCAACAGTTTAAAATTATCATCATGCACACGGAAATGTCTCTTTTAATATTTGAGTCAATTATATCTCATTTCAAGTGCACGAATTTTTTTATTGCCGGGAAATGAGCATCACAATTGCATCAGCACATGCTCAACACGTTAATATTTTTAGCACTTACTCATGTGCTCTCTAAAACCGAATATTGGTTCCAAATTTGTTGCTACACCCCCAAAAATTTGATCACATGCAAAGCCGTATTAATGCACCCTGGGTCGCATTATAATAAATGTAATAGTATTTATGATCTCGTCGAAATTAAGTAAATTGAAATCATCCAGGAAATTTCACCGTATCATTTTTACTCGAAAAGACTGTCAACAAAGAGAAACTCACTGTGATTAACTCAAATAATGTCTCATTATTATGCAAACCTGATAAACGATACATAAACAAAAATTTGCTGCAAACACATGGAGTAAAAAAAATTATTTCCTTGTAAAAATGCGCAGTAATATTTTCCCCGCTACCTCTATTAATTCCGAGGAAATGATAATTATTTTTAATATGTTATATTTCCAAAATTTGTACGTGTGCGTTATATATTATCTTCTATTACATGCCTTCCATTTTACGTGTCAAAATAATATCTTTAATTGCGTTGCCATTTTTAGCATACTCATAAATACCTGTGCGTTCTCTCCCACCGATTACTATATTGTCTCAATGCGTAGGACCGCTCTTAGAAAATCGAATTAGTACACTATTAACCAAAATTTTTAAGAATATGAAATATAATGTGCTAATTTTATTCAAGGTGAAATGAAAAAGAAAGAAAAATTATTAATGGTAAGTTCAAACTATTTGTTCTGATCTGTCCTGATCTATTAAACCTATTAGACGATACCCGCCCATCGATTGAGGAATTTCTTGCAGTTTTTTGAGTTCACAATGACATGGGTTGATCTGGTTCTATTTTAATGCAACTTGGTTCCCTCCATTTCTCTTTCCGACAGCAGCAGCCATAACAGCATGAAACAAGGACAAGAATTAGGAAGACAAGACTTAACAACAATTGTAGTCCAAGTTACCAACAAAGTGGTGACCCACTCGGGTAGTACCATCCTTCCCAACCACAATCAAGTTTTCGTCGGCCTTCTCCTTAAAAAGCGTATCAATGTTTTTTCACAATTCACTAAACCCGTATCTACTTTTTTTCATATTTCACTAAAGGCGTATCTACACTTTTCATAATTCACTAAACCCGTATCCAATTTTTTTTATAATTTCGCTGAAGGTGTATCTACATTTTTTATAATTCACTAAAGTCGTAAATCCAGTTTTGACGATATTGACATTTTGGTGCCAAAAATTCAAAAATGGACAGACGCACAAGGTTCATCTATTGGACAACTCAGTATTCTCTCGCATAGATATGAACAATTCAACAATCAGTCGTAGCCAAGATGGCCTATGCGTCAAAATAGTTTTTTCGTCCACCTGAACATTCATGTTTTCAGACTTACGCCTTTAGTGAATTATGAAAAAATGTAGAGACGCCTTTAGCGAAATATGAAAAAATGTAGATACGCCTTTAGTGAATTATAAAAAAAAACGTAGAAACGCCTTTTAAGGAGAAGGCCGGCGTTTTCTCCCTTCCTCAGAGAATAAATTACGAAAGAAATTCCCAGAGTTCATTGAACCGCGTGCAAACACTTTCTCTCATTCTTTGGCTTCCGAACTGCAAATTGAACCTAACCATGAATGTATAAAATTCGGTCAAACCAGTGGTGAAGGACACTCTGGTAAACATACTAGCAGGGACATTTACATATGGTTTTTTGAGTTCACCATTTCCATTCGATTGACCCTCCCGCTTCACTGTCCTTTCTGGAATTTCGTGTGCATGTTCCCTAGGATGTCAGGAGGGTCTTCCACTTGGGTTTCAGGTCAAAACTTATAGTTATCACTGAAATAAAAATTCTGAGGGACTACCGAAAAACTCTCTCCGTGAACTTCGACCGAGGCTCAAAATTGTGTATATTGTGGCCCAGAATTTTAAATTGAATGTGTGGAATTAGTGGGTATTTTTTATGAATTAATGGTAAACATATTCGACCCAATTTGAATTGACAGACCTGCCTACCCGTGTTTACATTTTGACTGGTGTAAATTCATAAACTGAAATCATTGTGTCGTAATTGTCTTCCTTCACTTGAATATTTCTTTCTAAATAAACACCCTATCAAAAATGGATTGACCATTTTGTTTTTACATAAATCCTAATCCAAACACTGAAGATCAACTTGAATTCCAATATGACTCTTCGAGGAAATTCAGTTGAAAGTTTAGAACAAACAAAGATCAGATTTTCTCGAAGCTGGACCTGAAATTTGAATCGGCTATTACGTTCTCAAGCGTGGTCTCAATTTAAAATACAAATATATGCTTACGTGTCATAAAAATAAGGTCGCTAATTGTCTTCTCAAAACAAGATTTTAATAATAGACGAATTCGAGGTAAATTCCGAAACAAAAAACCCTGTTATATAAATGCCAAGTAAGCTTGGCGTGACAAATATGCATACCTGCTCATCGCTAGATTACACGCAAAGAAAATAACATTTCCGGAGATGCGATTTAATTAGAACATCATAACTTTGAATGTTCATATTATTTTGCAATTAAGGACAGGCATCAAAACAAACTAGCAGGGAGATTTACTTGTGACTTTTTGGTTTTACTTTGTCAAGTACACTGATCGTTCCATTGGTCTGAAATTTTGCATGACGTTTCCTAATGATGTCGTCAGGAGGGTTACCCACTTATACAAATTACAAAATCTTAAAGGTTTCACTTGAAGAAAAATTATTTCCAGAAGTTATATCGAAAAAGGACTTCAGTTCAAGTGACATCCTTTATTCACATTAAGTACTTCCACCCAGGGCCAAAATTATATACTTTGTAAATTTCAAAGTATGGGAACTGTACGTGTCAATTTTTGAATGGTTTTGAATTTTCTTTTTATTCAAATCAACTTCTCAGTGAAATTGTCTTGTGAGTGACCTTTTTACTTAAAACCTTTCAAAAGTTGACATGTACAGTTCACACACTTTAAAATTTGCGGCTTCAACATATACAATTTTGACCCTAGATCGATGTACTCGGTGTAAATAATCGTTGTCAGGAGAATGTCAGGTTCTTTTTCGGCATCTATGGGAAATGTATTGGAATATCTTCACTAATTCTCCGAATAATTCACGGTTAAAATTCAGGTTCAAATTCAATGATGGCACCACCTCTGTTTGGAGGAGCAGGAGCAATGATGAGGTTGTCTAATGTAGAAATCACAAACTATACGTGCAGCGTGTGTGTGCGTTGCAGACAAAACTCGAATTCCGGTAAAGACTGTGGTGTCATCTAATAATAACAATACATCTTTCCTCCGGAACAAGTTCCTCCCCGGTAGTAATGAGTTTCTCCAATGTTTCTGGTCAAGAGCACTTCTGTTTTAATCCACATTACAAGGATTCACGTAGACGCACCCAAAATAGATACACTCTAAAAAATTAATCGATGCTATCTGTTTTGCAATAATTCTTAGCTATTTTACCGGTTTGGAGTAGGCCTATTTTTCACTGGCAAGGCATTTCTATGAAAAATATCAGATTTCTTCTCCAAATGGCATGTCAGCGAAAAATCAAACTCCTCCAAACCGGTCGCAGCCGTTAGAAAAAGAAATGTTCAACTATAAGTTTCAACCTGTCACGCATGGATAAATATATCTATTATTTTCCAGGGTTCGAACTAACAGAAGCAGAAACATATTCATTGATAAGAAGTCTAAAATGTCGGAGATCCTTAGTTTTGTAGTGATGATCGTGTCTATCCAGCTGCAATACGGCGTGACCTTCACCGTTCTAGAACACTTAATTTCCGACAAAAGTCTTGCTGTCCTCACAAATTATAGTAAAATACAATTTACAAGATTCTAAAGCTAGGGAATAATAGTACAGCATATTTACAAAAATTAAACTTTTCTTTCTGCTTACCTTCTTTACATTCGGTTGCCACTCTGAATTCTAGCACATCCATTTGCTCTAGCATATTTTTCATTCCGCGGTTACTCTCAGCTGCTTTCCGACGAAATGCGACTAAAATTACTACAACGACGAGGACACACGTAATGCAAAGATGACAGATTATTTTTTAAAGAAACTGTGCAGTTGAGATATCATCGTATTTCACACGTTCGTTCTGAATTTACCAACCTGGACCTACCAAAAAATTTACAATGCGTATCTGTAGTTGATTGTGTAAAAGCACTGCAATGGAATGCAAATAAGCCAAATTCGTATACACGACCTTATTTATTCACGTGAAACAAATATTCAGTACAAATTTAATATTGTGCGCTGTCGAGGAGATGAATGCTTTGAATACTTACCATTATCGTAGGTGGTTTTGAAGGGTCAGGATTGATATCTCCATCAATGTCAAGGAGCTAAGACGGTGGTGGTTTATTTTCGTCGAACTCCACAAGTTCAGACTTCGAAGGGTGGCAAAGGTAATTTAATGACAATTCATAAATTAAAATTGAATCATGATTCACAGGTTTTACAAGGGAACCTTTCCAAAGTGATTATCAAATTTTACTCCAAATTAATTTTTTTGACCTGAAATATTTTCTGCAAGTTTCGTCACTTGTGCTACCACAGTATGAAAAATATCTCTTTCTAATTTTGCCTCAAAATACTTAGTACAGGATGGCCCAAAAGAATACAGTGGACTCTCTACATACCAAACTCGAAAAATGCACCACAATGTGTTCGAAAAAGAGAATATTATTTGAAAATTTGACAAATAGTTATTGTGGATTCACTACGAAAGCATATCTCACTTTGTTCTTTTACTATTATGTTCGATTAAAACACATGATATTAAGTAGTGCCGAAAAAGATTCCTCTCGTAGAGTGAAATGTAAACGTGCGGAATATTTTATTATGAACTTATCAAGATATTCAAATTATGTAAACCAAAATTGGAATTTTATAAATAACTCTACCGTACTTTATTCTCTGCAATTTGCGAGTCTTTGCAATAAAACAGTCAAAATCATCGAAGTCAAAACAAACAAAATATTCACTTAATAAACATTTCAGTACAGCTAAACCCATTCTAAAGAGATACTAGGATTAAGAATTGAATGACAAGAGATGTGTATTTCACTACAATTATGAAAAACAATTTTTCAATGTCATAAATATTAGCGAACAAATTATAAAAACTGTTTCACACTACGCTGTCTCTGGCCGCATATCACAGGCACATTAAACATAGCTTTTAAATAAAAACGCGCAAGTATTTATTCAATGCAGGTTTTCTCTGCACTCTGTAGAGTAGTGTATGACAATTGTCGGTTCCATAATTTAGTTGAGTTAGCGAATGTACAAATTTGCCACAATTATTAAGCTTAATTTAATTTCATCCTCTGGCTGTACTACTAAATGAAATGTTAGATTCGAGCGAAGTTAGTGGAATTTTGGAAGGAAATCTTTTTCCAGCTTCTTTCGACACTAGTAGCATGTAAATGCCGTCTTTGCAACTTTTTCATATCACAAAATGGCGCCCAAAAATTAGAGTGTCAAAATGACGGAATATTGTTATTCCATTCACCGTAATTGCGAAGTTAATAATTAATTCTTTTCAACTTCTTCAATCTGTATATTATACTCGATTTAGGAGAAAAAGTAACATGATATGTGAATGTACATAAAACAGTGGGTTCAATTTTTCAAAGAAGACCCATGACATTGCATATTGCACTGCCATTCGCACAAATTTAAACCGGAGTTTTTTATCCAAGGATATTCTTAGCAGACTTAGAAGGACATATTCAGTATCCGATATCCCTGAAAGGGGAAAGGAAAGGGAAACGACGAATAAACAAAAGAGCAACTTTTTGAACGTCTGGTCGGAAAACCCAGCAATTCGACCAGGAAAATTGAAGCGGAATGGGATTGAATTCATTTTCTATAATCGCCAGTTTGCCAGGACAACGGAACTCAACTGTAGAGAAATGTCAAACTATTTCTATCATTCCGATTGACGGGATCTCCTGATTACAAAAATATCAATTTTACTCCCATTGATATTTGTATTTGTATTAATTTTATTATTTTTTGAAACCAACAGTTTAACACTATTAGCAAACCTACGCGAAGACCGTTAGGAAAATTTTACATTGAACTGAAGGTGAGGAGAATTTCTAAATGTAATTCTGACAACCTAATTGACACGACTCTGAAATGCCGTGTCAAACGCCGTGGCCATAAAAACAAACTTAAGTAACATGAAGAAGCCATGAGCGTCAGCCGAGCCAATGAAATCTACAGCGAAGAGCTAAATTAAGAACGTCTAAACATCGGAAGAGTTGAGACAGAAAACCAGACGGGAAAAGCAAGACCAGACGGTCGGAGAAAGAGAGTGGGCACAAAAGGGCGGAGAGAAAGGCAAGTCAAGAGACTAGACCGTACGAGGAATAGAAGAAGGAGGAAGAACAAAAAGAAAGCACGCTACTTGAGAGATCACAGGGGGTCTCTCTCAAACCAACCTATCCTTTTGATTTTTTCCCTTACATTTCAATCCCTGTCACTAATAAAGCTTTATTTGATGCTGATCAGGCCGTTTGCCCTTTCGGCGAGAATCCTGCTGATCCTTCTTTCCACAACAAGAATGTTTTCATCATGAAGCGTGCGGATCAGTGCGATGGAGCTAGACAAATCGTAGAAGTTGTTTAAATACAAACAGCAAAGGTCAAACAGCATGGGTATTTCCTCATCGGTGGAACTTCAAATGATCACGAATGATGGATGGAAAATCTTACCAGGCACAATGGCTTAGTACTGGTGCATCAATAAAATTCGTGTCAACTGCTAAGTCGTTTCACCATTTTGTTTCAAAGTTGGCGTGTACTTCCACTACCGCATCTAACCAAGAACTCAAGCTTCCGCCTGCCGACGTAGTACCGTCTGTAATGGGAAATCTATCAGGTACAACCGCTACCATCAAAATTTTGAAAATAAATATGGTACCATTTTGTGTCAAGAATACAGGTGACAACACAATTTATGATGTATTGAAAGTGTCCCTTATCAAGGATTCCTGGCTCCCGGGTCAGTCAAACTTAATCAACCTTCCAAGAATCTCCATATTCAGGGAGAATGCATTGTACACGTGAACCAGATGACCTGCTGAGTCAATCCCCAAGAGGGACACTCACAAATTTACGATGTGTTGAAGCTAAGATTGCAATTTCTAGATTTTCTCAGCCATATAGATGTGGATGTTCATCCTTTTTTAGTCAAATCTTCTGATTTTGTACCATCTACTGCATATTCAGAACTTTTGTTTGGCTAAGTGCAAAGATTTCATAATCATAGCTTGTCACTGATAGCAACTCAATTTAATATTTGCGTAGACCCCAATCTCTAAAAAACGCATGGCTTTCTTTACTTTCACTAGTGAACCTCTATCAATGTTTGGTTTGTTTTCCAAGTACATTTGGCGACACATCGGAATTCGTCCTTTCTTTTCAAGGGAAGACAAGTTCTGCATATGAAGGAGCGACAACTCTTCGTTACGAAAAAGAAAAGAAAACCTTGGAGTCTCTCTTCCATAGTGATGTGTACAGAAAAAAAAAATGAATGAAAAATGTTAAGTTTTAAGAATTAAATGTCCATGTCATCACTAGACGAATGTTGACAAGTCTAGTTCACTCGAATAAAAAACTCTGATGGTTTAATAAGTTTAGAAGTGCAGCATTAAAAAAAACAGAAAGAAATCGGGATTCGAAATCATTGTAATCAGTGGGACCATTTCATTGTATCAGGGTGACCATTTCTGTAACCCTGCCAAAAGAACCTAGTCTAACTTAATATTTACTCGGTTGCGTATCTAAATTTAGAAACTGGAAGTAAGGCAGGCAAAAAAGAGTTAGAAGAATAGAGTAATATAAAATTGTGTAGCGCAGGACATGAAAGGTAAGCGGAAAATCCGGAATACAACGCCCAAGCAAGAATACGTTGAAAATATAAGAATAAGCAAAGTACACAAATTAAATATCAAGTAACCCTAACCAGAAAAGGTAAAGTAACGAGAGTTCAAACCAAATTTAGCATTGTATAATGAAAACGTTTTAGAATAACTTTAGAACAAGTAATCTTGAAAACACCAGTGAAAAAACGTAGTCTGTAATGCTCTAGCGGTCCAACTGATAGGTCATTCAGATCATCTCGTAAGATCTTAATGAAATCTCTCTCTACCAAACACAGAAAAATAGGTTGAATATCGGTGGCAGAAAGGTTGATGTACGGTTGAATTAGTGCTGAGGATTGGTGGAAGAAAGGTTGATGTACGGTTGAATAAGTGTTGAAGATTGGTGGAAGAAATGTTCAAGTAGGGCGGAAGCACGGTTGATGAACGGCTGAAGAAGAGAACCCTCTCTGTCTTAAAACCATCCGGATAATTTAAGGGATGTTCTTTAACATTAGGAAATGTATAATCTCATGCCTTAATCTGACCCAGGGACTTCACGGTTAAACAAATTCTTGATTTTCTGTCTCAGACCGCAGCGGACAAAATGTTTTGTTAACCTAAGCTAATGAGGAAGCTCTATATCCAAAGGTGGAGCACTTTGCAAGGATATGAACCAGGTGGCCTGCTGAGTTAACCCCAAAAGGGACACTCACACTAGTATAACGTATAAGAAGTATGAGGTGAAGTGAGTAAAGCAGTCAGTGGAGTCCCAAAACCCTAACCGAGAGGGCTGCAAACCTTGCAACCCACAAGACCCCGGTATTATTTCGGTGTACCTGCGGACCAACCAACGGTAAACGGGGTATACGCCAACCGCCGTGACATGTAAATTCAGTGTTCTTCCTTCCACTCTAAGGCTTAACTCTAACCCTCAACACAGTACTAATCAGGAATTTACATAAAACATTACATTAAATAATAATTCGTCTCCGCAGTGAGAAATCAGCATGCTACATTTTATTACATTAACATAATTAAATCTTGGCAGCACGGTTGCTCTCGTCAGTAAACCACCCCGAAGGTCAAGCCTTCTTTTGAGTCTTTACCAAGTGGTGGACCGCGAGTGGTATTTAGAATTAACAAAAATTAAGTGAATAGACTTTAGTGACCAACCGGAGCAAACTTTCAACTTATAAACTTAAAACAACAAGAACTAAGATTTTGACAGTTTTGTGAACATTTTCGTTTTGTAAACATAAGGATCCTCGCTATTTCACCAGGAATTGTCTAAAATACTGAACATTACAAACCACGGCGCAAATAGCGATAAATTCGACAAGTCCTAGGATGTTATATTTTTGTGATCATCACGGCTCAGGCCATCATTCCCCTTCAGTTTGACGCATGAAAAAGTTGGCACGGAAGGCCAATTCTGCACAGTTCTAGCACACTCGAATGTCCCAAATTTTTGTAAACTAATAAACCTCGAGCCCCACAACCTCCTGTCTCCTCCTGAGCAGTCAGACGATATGATGGAACAAAATCACAAGTCAGTATCGGAAATCAGCAGTATTTTTTGAGAAAGTACTCATTAAGGAGATGGGGAATCAACAAAACACAGTCATTAACACAAGATATTTTCAGAGACCTAATCTCTAGAACTGACGTGTCAGACAAGCATCCCATTCTTAGCAATTTAGAAGATATCTCCCTCATAGCTGTGAACAAGGAGATCGAGTTACCCTCTTCACAACCCATCTCTACGGAATTCCAAAGTCACACGACTAACTTGGAGCAACAGGTGTCAACCGGCATTTCAGCAAATAGAACTATAGGCGAGTAAGCCTGATCCAGGACGCTGGACAGTAGGTCAATCGGTGTTCCTACAAAGGAAACCAGATGATACAGAGTTAAAGCTGCTGGTGAAGGATCAAGATCGGGAGCAGTCTCTAGGTAAATTTATTAAAAATAAATTCTTAGAAACGCATTACTTGTTTTGTTACAAGAGAGTTCCTTTCTTTTGGATATTACTGGAGTCAGATTCCTCTTTTTTATAAGTCTGGACATGGCCAGTGGCGTAACTAGGAATTTTTTTGCTATAGGCACATATAATTACGAAGGCCTTATGTGCGCCAAGCGCGCCGAA
>JAQGCA010002967.1:0-12737 GCA_034698945.1 Protaphorura quadriocellata | reverse complement strand
TTGGACAAACATAGGATTCATCGTCTGCCTTACGGAGCCTTGGAAACTCTTTAGGACTTTGGATTCTATCCAACACCAGCCGTCAAGGATAATAAAATCCCCAGATATTGGCGCAACTTATCACAGTTTTTCTTTTGTGTGTAAACGTTTTGGTCGTCAGGAATATGTGCTAATTATCCTCATTCGCATTCGTGTGCGCGCTTTGGGAGGCACAGTGTGTGGCTAATTTGCACACCCGCTGGATACCCATTCTACCCTAGTAGTTTCAAAAGGCGGCGGAGAATAACAGCTCGGAGCAAATATGGGCGTATAGCAAATAAATGCGAGACTGGGGTTACTATCCTGTAATTGAATAAATTTTGCATTTGCTAGTGATTTTGCAATTGACATTTTTATATTTTATATTATTGATTAATTTTATAATTGAAAAAATATTTCTAAATTTTTGAAAATGTTGATGGTTTTCAATGGAGGACTTGTTTTGAAATTAGAATTTTGAACCCCTATTTCTAAATTGTAATTCTACTCAAAAATTAATTATTGGCGTACAAAGGGTTCTTCAGTGAATAGATCAAGACTTGTGTCTAGACATAATGGTCGACTTGACTTGTTTTTGTCTGGTCAGGTGTTTTTGGAATATTTGGTTCTAGGGCGAAGGGCGCAACAAGTTTTTGGTTTGACTATAGCTTTAATGAAGAAATTAAAGAAAGTTAGCGCCAAAGTTTTACTGTGTAACCACCTACTTCAGTAGGCTTCTACCGCGTTCTTTATTCACTATCAATTCTTACATTTAATACTTTTCCTACAACTGTATTATGTGACTCATTCTAAATATTATATGGTGAATAAAGAGAATCTGAACAACAACTTCGATCAGCATTTGACATATTAGGATCATCTTGGAAATTCTTAATTTAAATATCTGATCGGATCAAAAAAGTATAAATTACAATATTTGATCCTGACAACCATCCATCCATATATGTATGCAGATATTCTGGTCGGTTCTTCTGCTTCAAAAATCAAACATAACATAATTTCCCACAAGACGCCCAAGAGACCATTATATGCTAGTAAGGTTTCATTTGGCCTCTTTACTCTTTTTTAAAGCTTCGGTTTGGTTAGTTTTGAACATTAGTTTTGAAACATCTCTTGCACGTAAACATGCTAAATGAATATCTTATGAGGAGGAATGAGTATCAATAGGAGTTGTAGTTTTTATATATCACCGAATTCAAAGTTTTTAATCAAGTGGAATGGAATATTTCCAGCACATAATTGACCTTGCACGCGTGTAAAAAATTACGGAGTGGAATGGAAAATTTCAATCTCGTAAACTAACCTTGCCACGTGCGTACTAAATAAACAGTCGCGACTGGATAGAGAGCCCGTGGTATTGGGGAGTGGTTTAGAGGGTTTCGAGGGTTGTTGAAAGGGTGTGGAAAGCAGTTAGAGTGTGTGGATAGCGGTTTCGAGGGTTTAGAGTTATTGAGAAAGTAGTGACTGGAAAGGGGTTGAGAGAGTGTATACTTTACGGGATAGACCTGCCTCTACGGCAGTGTAGGAGGGCATATTTCTCCAACAGAGGTATGCAATTGATTTATATAGTAAGTACTGCTGCTTCGTGTACGTAAAGAGGCCTATCTCTTTAACAATAGGTGGCGATATCTCTATAACGTTACATATCATATTACGTATAGATGGAAGCAAGCATAAGATAGAACGCTTCCACTATAGCGACTGGAAGTCGTCCTATCTCTTTAACGTTAGATGGCGATATCTCTATGACGTTACATATCATATCACATCTTAATGGAAGCGTGTGTACATTAGAACGCTTCCACTTAAGTGATTGGAAGACGGTTTATCTCTTTAACGTTAGGTGGCGATATCTCTCCAATGCTACGGATTTTATTACATCATACTGGAAGCATGTGTACGATAGAACGCTTCCACTGAGTGATTGGAAGGCGTCATATCTCTTTAACATTAGGTGGCGATATCTCTCCAACGTTACGGATCTTATCACATCATACTGGAGGCATACAGACTTTATTAGTGAGACTTCAAATAGCCAGACTTAAGTTTTTTAGTCAGATGGATGCTTCCGAACCTCTTAAACGACAAGTTAATCGTGCTCGCCTTTGTGTTTCAACCAAACCTAAGACATATGCAAAGCTCAATTACTCTCAGAAATACATCATTCTGACCGTAATGTTATATTTCCGCATTCTGCTTCGCGATCACTGCAGTACTATGAACAGAAGAGTTGAGGTAGCTTCGTGTTCCCTTTCTCTATGCAAAGAACAGACATCAACTGTGCAATGCAATTGCACTAAGGTTTATGGCATTCTGACTGCGTCCTAGTGTGATCTATTAGTGTAAAACATCCATTATGAATACATCATATATGAATACATATATGAATCGTGTCAACATCGCGTTACGGACAGACAGACGGACAGGACAATCTTATAAGCCCTTTGCAGGACTGCCGTCCATGGGCTAATAAAGAATTTACTTTCTCCATTGATAGTCCATTGTTTTAAAAATGTAAGTGCTCGCTTAGTCACCGCAAGAGGTGTGTGTGTATTGATAGTGTGCTCATACGAATGTAGTTATGATGTTTTTTTATGACCGACAGTCATTCGCAATTTCTATTTTTATCGTTACAGGTCTTCCATTCGATTTTCGGTGTCTAGTGGATCCAGAGGCACGTACTACAAAATAACTTTATTAATCTGTTTGTTCTGTACGTGAACAGTTTCAAATAACCTACGAATACTGCAATAATAACTTAAAAGTCGTGTACGAAATGGCGAACTTAGCTAATGCCTTCACCGTTTTCGTCATCATGGTCGCTGTTGTGGTAAGACCTTAACATTACTTATTGAACAAACGGGAGGGGATGCTTTTTTGAAATTTCAAAGGGGTGTTAATACTGGATAATTCATCAAAAACTGTAAGGGATCTCGAAAAGGGTAAACTACGAGAAAAGGGGGGGGGGGGTGGGTGCCATCACAGAATGAAGTATTTCCGGTCCGCTTGTTTACAACACTTAACCCTGAATAGTATGGCGCAATTAAAATTGTTTAACTCTCTGACCTTTACATCACTGCTCTTTGTTACAGCGCATGTCTGTTATGGGGAAGTCCGGAGGAACAGCAATCCCGGCAGAAGAGCCCAAACCAGCTGAAAATTCTATTTCCACCAATGCGACCGTAAATTCGTCGACAACGACACCACATGGAACAGCCGTTACGGGAATAACTAATGAAACTACGGCTCCATCCTCAACTAGTATCGATACAACGTCGACAGCGACCGCTCCAGGCCAGACGTATCGTACCGCCATAATTTCAACAACCACGGCTACGTCCGCAACAACTAGTTCGAATCCAACATCGGCAACAACCGCTCCAGGCCAGACATCTCGTACTGCCACAATTTCAACAACCACGGCTACGTCCGCAACAACTAGTTCGGAACCAACATCGGCAACAACCGCTACAGGCCAGACATCTCGTACTGCCACAATTTTGACAACCACGGCTACGTCCGCAACAACTAGTTCGGAACCAACATCAGCAACAACCGCTCCAAGACAGACGTCCAGTACGCATACAATTGCCACAACCACGGCTCCGTCCCCAACAAATAGTAAGTATACAACATCGACACCTACCGCTCAGAGCCAGACGTCTAGCACGTATAAAACCTCGACAAAGGCTGATGCCCAAACCGTTAGTAAAGATTCAACAACAACAACGGCGTCTGAACTAACAACTGGTAAGGATTCAACTGTAACAAAAACGGTTCCAGCTGAATCTACACCTACTACTAATTCAGCCGAAGCACAAAGTACGGATACAGCAACTCCAACCCAATCAACCACTACCGAAGAAAATCATGACGATGAAGGCGAAGCGCTCTTTGCAACCAAATCTGGACGAAACAGAGCCAGTACCAATGATATCGTTTTATCATTGGTGACTTCAATCATTTATGCAGTGTTCATGAGTTGTATTTGTTAATGTTGTAAGTCTTCTGGGCTACGACTGATTGTTGAATTGTTCATATCTATGCAAGTGAGTGACTACTAAAGTTTTCCAATAGATGAAACTCTATTGACCTAACTAACTAACTTAACTTTTTAAATTTTTGGAACCAAAATGTCAACATGGTCAAAACTCGACTTACGCCTTTATTGAATTATGAAGAAATGTAGATACGCCTTAAGTGAATTATGAAAAGAAGTAGATAGGCCTTTAGTGAATTATGAAAAAACGTAGATACGCCTTTTAGGGAGAAGTCCGACGATATTGTAATTCCTGAGATACCCAATATTATATGCAACACATATAATTCACCCTGTAGTGGATTATTTTCACAAAATTATTTACGAAAATTAAGCCAACTTCTAAATAAAACAATACAAAAAACCAAAATGTCCGAATAGTTACAAATTTATTAAGCTTTACCCTGCAAAGACACTTCGAAAATAAAATTTGTTAATTCGGTAATGCCGTCTAGTCAGGAATATAGACACACGATGCATATTAATTATGGAATTCCAAGTTCCCATTCATGATTGTTCGACTGCGGATGGTAACTCAATGCAAGTCATTCCTTCTCTGAACAATTAAAGTTTTGCAACAGTTGGTAATTCTTCAGGGAATAAGATTTATACCGGTTTCGAATAAAACAAAATGAAAACAATACCTTGTTATTTAGAAACGGTTTGACTTCGAATTAATACTGTATTTACTCACATGGGATCCAATTATAGGGATTGGCATTTCACATGCTGAAAACAGGTATTTCTTACGGTTTTGTATCACTTAACTCACGTGCCTGCTTAATTAGGTTATACTCGGCTTTGGATTGTCAATGTCAACGCAATTGAATCCTATGAGTTGAGGTCTAGACAGTGTCGCCTTAGTCAGGTATGGGATCATATGTATAGACATTTAAAAAAAATTGTTCCATCCTCGACGCCTCAACTTAATGAGTCATTTACAGCCGGGGGTATATTAGTTTATTCAAGTTCAAGTTTTACAGTGTTATGATTTTTAATGGTTGTATGCACATAGAGTAGTACCCATTTGGCTGAGAAACCTGATGTTTTTTTTGGATAAAATCACACTCATACCACTTTCAGAGACCGAGTATCGAAACCTGTAACTACCAGATCTAGCGATCTGTCTAGCCAGAGACCTAAGCCCCTTAGCTAGAGTGACTCCACTAACACCTTTACCTTTTATTCAGTGTGAATAATTTAAACGACAAGCAATAGTTTGTAGAGTCGGCACACCATAACTGTACTTTAAAGGACGGCTAGAGAGTAAGCATTCTCGTTTGAGATATTATATTGAACTTCCAAATTATGAAAACCTTGCAGCACTGTGTGGTGTGAAAGTGCACTTCCTTGGAGGTGAACAGTCCCTTTACACTTCCAACATATTATGGTTGCCGGTAGGATTTCTAATTTACTGGAACAAGTATCTGGAATGTGAGAGAAATATAGTTAGCATAAAGCTTGTATGATTACAGTTCGATATGGCATGATGCAACGGCTGTCTAAAAAGCAATGAACATCAAGGCCTTGCGGTATAACCTTACTAGAAAATTATGGTCCGAATTTGAGCTAATCGGGCGAAGAGTCACCGGATGACACATTTGTGAACAAGTGTAATTTAAACTAGGGTTTTATGGCTGACACCTTGGTACGAGTTCATTCGTAGCAATATTTCGAATTGAGAACATTAATGTCCTGCAGTCGGGACAACATTTTATGGGATTTGAAGCATTCCCAGGACGTCGATTTCTAAAATACGTAGCCTGAGCAACATTGGTGGTGAGACCTGTCCATTTGTAGTAAGAAATTCGTCTAATCTCGGTTCCACGTCGACCACGCTGCACATATTGTTACACTAGACTTGTTACACTGTTCCCGACTATGCCAAAATAGATTGAGCTAGACTTGATGTGTGCGACCACAAGTCTGAATTGTGTGGATTTCAATAATATATTTCCTGATCGTAGAAGAATTACGTCTTCTGGGCTGAATGTAAAGTTATCATTTCAACTGGAATTGGAATTCCACCCAGAATTGAATATTGAAAGGTTCAATCGGATTCTGCCGGTTTTAGCGGCCTTGACCAGATTGAAATGTCTAGAGACAGTAGAATACGGTGCCCAGGTCATCATAAAAATCCGGACTTACATATGACAAATTGCAGGGATTACATAATCATGGGACCTTACCATCCTGAGTTCAATGTGGATTCCACGGTCACCGGAATTCCAGTCCAATTAATAAAAAGAATGTGTGTGCCTGTTTTCTTCGGTTCGCACTTGGAAATATGCCGACGAAGAGTACAACTGGTGAATACTTTAGAGCGGATGATGACAAACATAAATTTCACTCGACCATCAATTCGGAATTTAACAAGTGTCTCTGTATTATTATCTTAAACGTCGGTATTTTATTTACGTGGTCAGTATCGATTCACAGATCTGAAGTCACTGTTCATGGATTTGACTGCTGATGGCTTTGGATATCAGAAATCGAACTCGTCACCTTATTTGACTGCATAACTTTGGTTTGTACTCCATCAAAACACTTCGCCACTTGTATATCCGTTAGTGCGAGGCAATGAATTCATTGGTTTTCCATAAAAACTGTAATGATTTTATTAAACTAAATTAAAAACTTAGTTTTTATTTTTTTTCAACAGTATTCGGCGCTTGGTTGTGAAATAATGGTGAAGGACATGGATCTGACGACTTGGAGCTTCAGACATGGGATCAGGTTCACTTAGGATCAAATTACTCCACCAAAACTGAATCACAATAATGAATATTATGTTTACGAGTAACACGTCTGAATTTATCCATCACCAAGCCATACATGGAATATTCTATGATGACAGAACGATATCATCATGAATTTTCACATCTTATAATTTTGAGAACAAAAATAGTGAAAATTGCTTTGGAGAAAATTGTTAGTCATTGTTACGAGGTTACGAGTACTTCATTTCTGCACGGAAATATTTTCAGGCCCCACTCAGGACATGCCAATCTACTGACAAAAATGGGTGTCGGGTCAAGGTCCTCGTATACAGATCGTGCCTATCCCTTGTTAGACAACTTCTACGAACTAACATCAAACGTGAACCTCGTCAACAAAGTTACGGGCGTCGTATTTTCAAGCGAAATAGCTCACTAGAGACTAGACCGCACATAAGATTTCCTACAAAATGCGTATCTCCAAAGAGATTAGAATACCCTATAGACTAGAGTGGCACTTATATAGGGTTTGACCGAAATCAAACAATCGCGACCCGTCCCCGCGTTTAGAGACGGAAAGTGAGTTTTTGTTGAATTTTGCTAACGTTGATATGGGAATTCGAAATTTTTTGTGCAGGTAGCTTACTTTTTGACCAAATGAATGTATGTTGCTGGGGTGTCCAAAAAGTTTGTGAAAATTACTCACAGATTCGGCACACGCCACTCGATTCTCAGAGAAATTAGCCATGACATTTTATGAAAAATTCAACAAAAACTCACTTTCCGTCTCTTAACGTGGGGACGGAATTTTCAACTTTTTGATTGCCACTCTATGTACATATATTAGAATCTCTTTGCGTATCTCAGTTTTTGTCCCACTCCTGATACTGCCGAGGTGGGGGTTCAAATGTTACGTGTCACTCTGAGTATGTCAAATTATTTCACATATTTCTTGAAAACAAAAGTTCGCCCAATGTTCGTAGAAAGTTCGGGTCATAGGGCTAGATTTTGGGGAATAAACCTTTACGGATTACGGGCGGATTCTGGATATATAATACGATATCTCTAATTATCTAATCAATAAAATCTACAGCATCCCCAAATTGTTGACTGTTCTGTTATTTCTATCCCAACTTGTTGTTCTGACTCTTTGTGGCCATCCGCCGAACATACACAGCTGGCTGAATTCCTTTATGTGGCTATCAATAAATTAAAATCGGAATTAAATGATAATTGCTAAGTCTGAGTCAGAGTCAGAGAATTCTATACTAATGTCATAATGCTCCATAGCCCAAACAGTTCCGTATCACAATCAAATTGATTTCCATTAGGTGTCACACTGTTCTGACAAAAAAAAGCACGCTGTTTTGAACAACAAATTGAATGGTATAATTAACTTATCATTTACAATATAGAAGAGCAGACAAGCAAAAAAATAGTTTTCAAATGCCAACTCTACCCCCTGAATGAGCGTTTTTAGAGTTATTTGACAAACTTTATGTTTTTTTCAACTTTTCTAATATTTTTATTTGAGTCTTATCATTCAATCGAAATTTGGTACTCAACAGCTAACAGTTCCTCCGAAAATAACACATCAACTCAAGTGTTGACGGATATAGAGTGGTCAAGATAATTTTTTCTTTTTGATACAACCTTAGATACTGGGGATGTTATTAATTTATCCATTCGCATTGACTAGAATTGAATTGAATTGTTAATTACACATAAACTTTTTCTGACCAATGGCTAACGGAGACCAATTTCTTACAATACACATGAACAATGACTATCCATTCGCATTGTCTTCGATACAACATGTACTTCATTTTTGAAGATGAGCAATGAATAATTGACACACGTTTCAAATGATTATATTTACCCGTACAATCTACGGTATGACTATCTTAATGAAAATTTCAGAATTTTCTTCCGCACCAATACTGCGTTCTGCTGATCGGAACGTCACATTTGAGGACGCAACCACTGTCAGTACGGTAGAGACTGTAAGGAAGACAGTTAACACGTTCGTTATAAAAATATCTATCTTATCCATGGGTGGGTTAACAGCTAGAACTAATTTAAGTAATTTTAGTGGCAAAGAATCATCCATGGTCGGAATATTTCGAATCATTAGATTGAACAAATGGCTCAAAGAATTTCGATACTGTCAGATTCAACAGTATATCGAGGTTAGTCCTACATTTCAGATTGAATTAGATCCATTGGAAGTACCAGTCACTCTACAGTACTTCACTCCGACAATTGAAGTAAATGAAAGTCCATACTCATCAGACGTGGAACTAATATGCAGTCTAAATTGTCGGGCAATAATATTCATTCCTCGAGAATTGAAAACTCTGAATTTGAAAAGGTAACTAGCACTTGGACAGGAAATTGAAGTTCCGTTACCGCTTTGGCGACCCTTATTTTGAATTACCCTCATTTGTTTTTCTGGTATCGATATCGACTATATCTTGGAAGGAAATCAATCTGCCAAATATGTCAAAGAACACTGGCATGAATATAGCGGATACGGATTTGACGCTAGCTAACATGTCTGTGCTTTAGCCGTCCCCGCCGCAAATATAACAAGAATCCAAGAATTAGACACAGTCGGAGTGGATTTTGGTTGGAATTCAGTGTACACAAAAATTATGAATGTATCCAAAATTGCATTTTAATTTCTTGTAGTTCAAACTGCATTTGAGAAACTTCGGACAGAAACAAAAAAAAGACGAATATACCATTCCGCCAAAAACGAAACTGACGTCAACATAATTGAATTCATTCATGGATACATAGAAATTAACCATAGAAACAACCAAAGGGACAGCAGTTGACCTTTAGTTTTGCCAGCATCATCAAAATTTTAATCTGTGAACATGTTGAGATCTACATTCCCCTGGAGGAGGTTCAAAAGATTGGGCAGAATAAAATTGATACATTCCTACTTTCCTTCCTGTATCAATTCCTGTATTCGAATGGACTTACTGAGCCTACACGTAAAATTTTGATACTCATTGTGTCTGTTGACAGTACGGAATGGAATTTTGTTACGTGTCAACATACAAGAGCAGTCATTATTACTAACAAATACCGAAGTGTATTTGTTTTGGATTGCATTTGTTTTGGAGAGCACATCACAAATTTTTCGCAAGCGGAATCATTTTGATTTTATGCAGATTTGGGTTTCGCAGCTGCTCATTTCTTTCGTCAGCCGAACTTTACACAATTCATTTCCAATTTCGTAAATGAAACAACGATAGCAGAATGAAATTCTAATCCTATCTCTTACCACATTAAGGGTGTTGTATGGCTCCGGAATGTTAGTTGGATTTACGTTATGAATATCTTACAGTAGTACGGATTATCTCCTACATAACTCCGCAAATGGATTATAGTTAAGAATGGTCAGAAGTCTATACATTTTCCAATTAATTTTGCACAAACATTGTATCATAACCCGGAAGACATGTATAACGAAATATCCGTTTGTTCTAAACGAGGATACATCAATCAAAATTCCGAACTCGAAAGATTTATCCAGTATGCTAAAATTAAGAATAGACGCGTCGTACTCAGGAAAGCTAAAATCCCATTGAACATTGGTACGAGTTATTTTGCATATGATAGTTGGAATGTCCAGTATTTTTACTCGAGAATGCAGCTCCTAACGCAATCAGGGATTTACAACAAGTGGGAGAAATACTGGCATATCCATAATACTAAGTTTTGGGATTTAACGCTGAGGGATCTACAACAAAAGTCAACCAAGAATGAGAATAGCGGATATGTGAAAATTTCCATGGAATCTACAATGGTCACGGTGTTTTACATTTATCTCTTATGTTTAGCAGTTGCTAGTGTAAGCTTTGTCATTGAATCTAAAGAAGAAATCGCAAACCTGTTGTTTGAATTATGGGCAGTGTATAGAGTGTTCAGATTTACATAGGCCAACACGACGATATTGCATTACCACTAATTTACAACATTTATTTGGAATATTTTTAGATATAATTAAAATGTTTTAACTTGACAGCGAATTTCTCCTCTTCTGTGTCGTCAGTAAACAAATATGATTACTCAGAACAAGTTCGAAGCAAGTTCCAAATTTACTTTACTAACTCCACCCGTCTATTGGTTCAGCGAGAACCACTCGCACCGAAGCTCTGTGTCAAATTTGCCATCCTGAGCTAATGCGCCTTATGACAAAATAAACATTGATTACAGACAGAGCTTTCGCGGTAACAATAGTACACAGTTTGCACACTTGTGCTCGAATTGGGAGACTGAAGAACACGAACTGCCTACCAAAATTGTCAATGGAATCCCGGTTCGACTATATTGTAGTGGCAACTTTCGCTAGAAATAGGACAAGCGGAATTTGTCATAATTTGTTACTCCATCAAATTCCGTAGTCGAGATGGAGATGGAAGTTAAACTGAAAAACAGGTTGTGATTGTGCGGACCATATCTCCGGTTAATTTCAATCCACTTCTTAATTCATTGACGCCACCCGCACCATTTATTAGTTTTTTTTTATATATAAACGAGCCTTCTTTGATCCCGATTATAAGACTATTCAAGGTAAATAAAACAACTTCCCTACAGTAGTGAAAATAATTTTCAAACTCCTCAATTTTGCAAATAATGAAATTCTGACGGGTAACCCCGAGGCAAAAAAATATGAAGTGCATGGATACAATGGGAATTTTTGACGAATGACGACATATTGTGAACAACTTTGTGTACATTGGAGAGACCAATTTCTCACTGTAATAATGTACTCCAACCGATAAACGGCAGGTCGTTGGGGTCAGTACTGGCATACCTCTAGAGAATAGCGTAGTCAAGGTTCCTTGAGACCGTCTGTGGAGTGAGCATCTCATGAGGATTGCTTCGGGTTGGCCGCTGTTATTTCACCGTGCTTAAGGTTAAATTGACCGAATTTTCACTGGCTGTAGTAGCTCGAAGAAATTCAATTATATTTTTTTGAAGATATAAACCGGAGTAACCTCGGGTAACCTATGGGCTAACCCAAAAACCCAAGATTAGTCAGTCAATATTCTTTATTTCAGGTGACAATCTTGGAAGGACCTACCAAGAAAATTGTACGGAGGAAATGGAGCCCTCGAAAAAATCGTTGACCTGGTTGTTGATCTATGGGAATCGTTCATTTGTACATTGACTACGATAACGTTGCATCACTGCAGCCAAAATGTTTGCCAATTATTAACCAAAATCATATGCCAAGGTTGTGTGCCAATGCTTTGGTTCAATTCATCTTAATACTATTATATAGTTGGTTGGCGATGCCTTAACGCGAATCTCAATATGTCCATTTTGTTTAATTGGACTCTGTTTTCCCGAAGTTCTAACAAGGAATAGGCGCGACCTGTTTACGATAGTGCTCCAACCGTTTCCGTTTCGAAACGAAACGAAACGTCGTTTCCGTTCCGTTTCCGTTTCCACTTTTTTGGAAACGGTCCAGTCCGTTTCGTCCCCGTTTTTACCTAGAAACGAAACGAAACGGAAACGAAACGGAAACGGTCCATAAGCCTAATGTTAAAATTTTGTTTCGTTTCCGTTTCCGTTTCTCTTTTTCAGAAGCCGTTTCGTTTCCGTTTCCAATTCGTCGTTTCCGTTTCGTTTCCGTTTCCACCAAGAAACGAAACAAAACGAAACGGTTGGAGCACTAGTTTACGAGGACCTTGAGCCGACACCCTCTTTTCTTAGTAGATTGGCATCCCCCTACGTATTCTAATGGCTTTGACAGTCCTTGATTGAGCAGTACATCAAAGAACTTGAAGAAATTACTCAGATCGTCTCAAAGTTGGATTTATTCGGAACTAATCAATCCCTGGAAGCAAGTCCATTGCAGCATGATGGTATGGTTGGCCCATTCTGTCTCGCTGTGCTGGGGTTTGATTCCTCGGACTTGC
>JAQGCA010002966.1:0-12741 GCA_034698945.1 Protaphorura quadriocellata | reverse complement strand
ACCGCACCCGAATCGGTTGAACCGTCTTAAAGATATTTAATTTCAAAAAAGTGGACATGTTTCTGAAACACCCTGTACATATTATGAGCTATGTCCCAATGCCCTGTAATGCGCGCAGTGCAAGCTATTAATAAGAACAACATTGCGGCCATGTGAGAGAGAGACCCAATAAGGGCGATTGACGTAAACAGCGGTACTCCTGAACAATGTTCAAATGTGGATCAAGTTGATAAAAATTCCAGGGTCACGGCTAGAGGTCACCAAAGTTTAACATAGGCAGCACGTCCAAATGGCCTCAAACTTTGCACACTACTTCTCATCTACCTGGACAATGTTCAAATGGACAACGAGACTCAGATATGCCGCGCCTGAGGGTGCGTTTCTTGCAGTGACCTCTAGTGGAGAGCCGCAGCATTTCTGAGTCTTGTTAAGCTATCTTGTGAATCAACTTGATCCACATTTGAACATTGTTCAGGAGGTCAAGGAGTAGCGCTGTGCAAAGTTTTATGTCAATCGCCCTTATTGGGTCTCTTTCTCACATGGCCGCAATATGTTGTTTTTATTCAATTGTGTCCACCAGAGATCATCAAAACTGACAACTTCTTATGATACACCTTGTACAACTTTGATGACCTCTCGTGGCCACTGGGGGTGTCACTTGTCACAGAGAGCTGAAACTTGGTGTGCAGATGTTCCTTGACCACCTCTTTCTAACGACACCCTATTCGACACCTGTCATAAGGGTACCACTTCTTGCCCCGGGGGTCACTTTGGTGACTTCCAGAACTCGAACTCAAATTTCTACATAGTTTCGCCTTCACAATATTGTCACTTTAGAAACAGTATATCAAAATTTGGGGTCATTCCAACGGGGGAAGGGGAGGGACATTACCCATGCTCGAGGAGCGGTATCCTTTGGTTCAACCTATTTAAAAATGAATGGAAACTAATTTAGCGCTACATACTATCATGTCTTTAACATTTTACATTTATCGCGTATTATTAAAAGCATGGAAAAAGCTCCAAGACGGCGGTTCTGCTCTGGATGCTGTTGAGGTGGGTTGCGCAAGATGTGAAGAGTTGCAATGTGATAGAACTGTTGGATTTGGTGGCAGTCCAGATGAGAATGGTGAAACCACGCTAGATGCTTTAATTATGGATGGGTATATTATAAACTTCGACCGCTAAAAATTAATTTGTTCGGATTTAATTGTTTGAACCTATTATTCCAGAGAGACCCACTCGAGTGGAGCTGTGGCTTGCCTCCGAAGAATTAAACCAGCAATTTCTGTTGCCCGAAAAGTAATGGAACATACACGACATTCCATGTTGGCGGGTGAACTCGCAACAGCATTTGCAATCAAGATGGGATTCAAAGAAGAAAATTTAACCACCGTTGAGTCAGCAGCTATGCATACGGCTTGGAAAAATAATTCTTGTCAGCCAAACTTCTGGAAAAATGTTTCTCCTGATCCACTGAAATCTTGCGGCCCATACACTCCTGTTCCTCTGAATTCTAGAGTTGAAGATGGATCTTCAGAACGAAGAATAGATCGATTCAATCATGATACGATCTCCATGATTGCAATTGATGGTAAGGGAAAAATTGCATCCGGAACATCCTCAAATGGTGCCAGGAATAAGATACCCGGGTAAAATATGATTTTAGTTTCGAAATCTTATTGCGAAAGACTGCAAGTCTGAGCTTACGTCCGTCTGTGTCCGTGAGTCCTTGTCTCACCGCTGTAGCGGTCGCATTTCGTGACACAATTACTTCAAATTTGGAACGTGTGACCCTTGGCACATGGCTCCGCATGAGTTCGTTGGTCAACACGTTTAGGCTACTTCTAGGGGTACTTTACTATTTAATCGTGAAGTAAGCAGCATATTTACATCAAGATAACAGAAAACTATCTGAAAAGTAGTTTTTTTTGTAGATGTGCTTCCAGTTGGGTGGTCTGCCGACTCACTACATAAGATATCATACAAAGCGATGCCAATTATAATTTGGTGTTTCGTCAAACGGACGAAATGAAAATGTGTATTTTTAAATAAGCAGCTTTCGTAGTATCAACAAACGTAGACCTTGAAGCACGGAACCCAGTTTTTCTCAATATTGCAGTAAGAACCAAAATCTTTAATATATTTTTGGGTCTCCGAAAGAATACAAAATCTAAATAATTTCGCTTTGGTTTCGACTCATCTTACTGAAGGCTGGGGTGCAATGAAATATGCTATACACGTAATTATGTTACCCTTTGCCAATCCGGACAATTTTCATCACTACCACCCCACTTCCGGTTCAACCATATAGCAGGATATAGAAATCCAAAATTAGGCCAAATACGCTTCATTATTTGGCGTACCGGCATGAATTTTGACATACGTAATCAAGAAACCCTTAGCTCTTCCGGACATTGTTACGACGTTAGTAACTGCACATGGTTTATGTATAACGCAATGTTATCAAACATGAATGACATCGCCACCTGAAGTTTTTTGTAATTTATTTTTGCGGAGCGCTTTGTTTGTTTCAAGACTGTGTTCCCAAGGAAACTCGACACCGCCTCCATGCATACGGTATGAAGCAATATTATAATATTATCGTACCGTAATCAAAATACTTTTGGATGGGCTTCTTTGGTGTACGACTTCCCAACCATGAATGGTTGCGCTGTTTCTGTTCAACTACATAACTGACTCCACAGGGTGCTGTCGTATTATGTATTTTTCAACTTTGAAAGGTATGAGTGGTTTATATGAGTGGTCTTTGGGCTCGGACCGTTTCTCTCTAGAAACGAAACGAAACGGAAACGAACCGTTTCGTTTCGTTTTCGTTTCCATATTTTAGGGAACGGATAAATTCGTTTCGTTTCCGTTTCCATATTTTAGGAAACGGATAAATTCGTTTCGTTTCCGTTTCTAGGTAGAAACGAAACGGAAACGAAACGGAAACGGAAAAATTCTATGGGTGGTGGTTTCAATGACATGAAATGTATAATTGAACTGCGAGACAATACGCTACACATTTCAAATGAACGTTTAGGTAGACAAAATGTGAACCTAGTTTCGCTTGGCTTGAATACCTGAAGTTAATTTTCAATCTTGCTTCTCTCTAGAGATTTGCCTTTAATATGTAATTTTAGAATTATTTTAAAGTGCTTTATTTAAAGTGAGTGAATTTGATTCTGAGGGTTCTGGCAATAATGTTCGGTGTTTGTTCAGTGTTAGTTAGTTAGTTGTTTTTATTTGGTCAAGAATATCAGTTCACACTGTTGTCAACATTCGGACCGGTTTGTTCCATAAAAAGTGTTGGAGAACTTTACCAATGCAGTTGGCGATAAAATTAATGGAGTATAAATGCTAATTAACTAGTTCTAATAGTAGTAAGTTCTAATTCTTTTTGACCAGTTCAAATATTAACAGTGCTGCGGAACATTTTGAATCAATAAAGTGTATTAACCGTTTCCGTTTCGTTTCCGTTTCCACTAGCGCCGTTTCCGTTTCGTTTCCGTTTCTACCAAGAAACGAAACGAAACGAAACGGTCCGGTGTAAGTGGTCTAGTGTCACGTTTCTGTTAATCTAAGCAATTCATTCGAGCGTGAATAGGTTGTGCGTTATGTTTCTCATAATCCACGAATTTCTTCCGACGCTCAGTCAGTTGTGTATCATGTTTCTCATCTATGCATATCTTGAGTCTGAATCGACCGTCAGTGGAAATGAGGTGTGCATCTTTTCAACTACGCAATCATTTCTACTATGAGTGGTTGCGTGTTTAGTTCCTCTTCGTCTAAGCACTTCTTTCTACCGGGAGTGGGTTGTTTGTCATCCTTGTCATCATCTACACATTTCTTTCGACCATGAGTGCTTGTGTTGACTTTTTATTTGCCTGAGCAGTTCTTTCGAGCTTAAGTGGTTGGTTGTTAAGTTTTTCTTCATCTACAAAATTTTGAACGTGACAAGTTATGTCCGGTTATCTATGGAATTCTTTCGACCGTGAGTGAGTCGTGTGTCATTTTTCTCTTCATCACCTACGCAATTCTTTCTGTTAATTTTATCTTTATTTAAACTATTCTTACGACCGTGAGTGAGCGGGTTCTGGGTAATTTTTTTTTCATCTACGCGTCTCTTTCGACGGTGAGTGGTTGTGTGTCACGTTTCTTTCAACGACCCATCTCTTTTCACGGTCAGTCTTTCGCATACTGCCTGTCCTTCTCACAGTTTATTTGTTATATATTTAAGTGTAGACAAAATTCTTGCTTTTGGAAGAATTGGTGGCCCAATCTGTTTATCTGTCGCGCTTTAGAAGTTTGGGATTTATCGTGCAATCTGTTCTGCAGTTTGGTTAATCCATCGTGCGTTTGATTTAGTTATCGTGCGATAAAATGGCACCTAATTCTAAATACCATTTACTGTTCAGGAGAGTTGGTGATGCTCCGATAGTGGGTGCCGGAAGCTACGTTGACAAGGATGTAGGCGGAGCTGCGGCAACAGGAGATGGTGATATCATGATGAGATTTCTACCAAGGTGAATTTCTCGGGAGTTTTCACCGTTTGCATATAATTTTTTTAGACTTAAACCTATACATTATACATATTTTGCCGAAAGTGCGCCTTAACTTTAACAGATTTCCTACTGAAGACCTCAGGAAATTGAGCGAATAACTTAATGCTGTGACCGTGAATGTGTTTTCATCAAAACATTTGACAATTTTGATGAATTTCCAAATAGAAATTATTCACTTTATCTGAATTCTGAACATTCTGAAATATTTTGGTATTCAGTTTGATAGCAGTTGAAAAAATGAGGGAAGGAATGAAGCCAACAGACGCGGCCATTGCAGCAATAGAAAGAATAGCCAAGGTGTTTCCATCATTTAGCGGGGCTTTGGTGGCAGCGAACCTTGCTGGTGAATATGGTGCAGCCTGTCACGGAATACCTGATGGATTTCCATTTTCTATTGTCAATGACCAAATAAAAGAAGTTAAACTTGAGACCGTAAATTGTACTATGAGGTAGGAGTTAGCTAAATGTTACAATTACGGTATCTTTGATAATCAAGAAAATAAAATGGTTGCACGATTACAAAAACCTTAATTTGGTTACATTTCATTGTACATCGGTATTTCAGTCAGATGCAAAAAATGCTTTACTTCCAAAGTTCCAACTGTCCCATTGTCACAATAATAGACGGAATAAGTTAACCGAAATTCAATTCCAATGTTTGTCATACATACAATAATAAGATATGCATTTTGTTTGTAGAGAATCTTATAGCGGAGTTATTCAGCTTGCAAATCCAATACCGGAAGCGGTGCTGATATGAAAAAACTCTCTAACTCGGCTCCTGACAAAAACATGCCCAAAATAATTTTTTCGATGTTAACATTTTTGCTACAATTTTGTGCAAAGGATACCGCAGGAAGGGCACGGCAAAAGACCCCCGGTCAGAATTCGCTCATTTTTGGATGTGTTGTAGCCCTTGACATCCTGAACAATGTTTGTACAGGTCCCAACAGGAAAGGTCAACTCTGGTGACCTACCGAGGTCACCAAAGTTCGACCGCCGGTCCCCTCATATTCATAACCTAAGAAATGATCCCTACAAAAGTTGTTCCACTCATTGAGACAAGCAACTTTTTCTTCTATCATTTTTCTCTGCGGTCAACACTCGAGGGCACAGGTCAATGTCAACATCACGCTCATGATTCAACAGATTGACCTGTGACCTCGGGGCTTGACCGCAGAGAAGAATGATAGACAAAAAGTTGCTTGTCTCAATGAGTGGAACTTTTGTAGGGGTCATTTTTTAGGTTATGAGGGGACCGGCGGTCAAACTTTGGTGACCTCTGGAGGTCACCAGAGTTTACCTTTCGTGTTGGGACCCGTTCAAACATTGTTAAGGATGTCAAGGGCTAGAACATATCCATAAATGAGCCAATTCTGACCGGGGGTCTTTGGCCGCGGCCTTCCTGTGGTATCCTTTAAAAAAAATTCATGTAAGGAAATAGTCGATTTTTCACTTGCAGGGGGTTTGGAGACAAGAATCAGATTTTTGTGAGTGCCAAATGAACTATTCTGTCAATGGAGTTACACTGAGATAATTCAGGAGAAAAGAGACAATTAATTTCCTTAATTGTGCGGACATTTCTCTTCATGTTAACCTTTTTACAAAATTAAAACACATCTTTCTTTTAAAGATATCACACTATACAATAATTAGCAAAACTGGCAGTAGAATAATTCTCGCTACTATATGTATAATAAAATTAAAATGAATGTATTGGAGATAAGTTACACATTTTTGAAATTACATTTATTTAGTATAGTTCAAGCAGAACGCTTGGATGCACAGCAAAGTCAAGTCAGAACATGAGTGAAGTACGAGGACGACACAGCACACAGGGGAACGACACAAATTGCTGCACATTTATGGATGATGATAATGAAGACACATCACGCGAACTGGACATCCAACTTTGGCTCTTAACTAGAAACTTATATAACTTGGTAAACATTTCCGAGAAAGGAAAATGAGTACAAACAAGGAAATAATTAATAATTAATTACAAAAAAACTTGAGGAAATGGGGGGGTATCGGACCCTGTGCTGACGCTACAAAATACTAATCAAGTCGAAATCGTACAAAGCTCAGTTCAAAGCAGCTGTTTAGCTTTCATCTTTGGGGACATCTCGATAACCGTCACTGTGAGCTGGTCTGTTCAACATCTCCAATATAGCCTTAGCCTCCGGATCTTGATCCAAAACACTTCGGGCATTTTTCTCGTCCTAAAAAGTTTTAAAAAAAATGGGATAACTCAAGGATAAAATATAAAATGATAAAAGAAGAGGGCACACACCTTATGGAAAAATGTACGCCGTTGGATGAATGGATATTTATATGTTGTAGCCCTTGTCATCTTGAACAACTTTTGTGAAGGTCCTACCCTCGAAAGTCTAACAATTTGGTTGCTAGAAATACACAGGTGAGCACGTGCGATGCCGTTTTGTGACTCACTTTCGCTTTCACTCTACGTCATCACACCTCCCCACCTGTGTATTTCTAGCGGCCAAACGGTTAGACTTCTTGGGGTAGGACCTTGACAGAAGTTGTTCAGGATGACAAGGACCAAAAAAATACAGCGTTTTCCTTCGGCGCGATTTTTCATTTTTCCACGAGGTGATCGAACATGCTACTATAATTTTTGTAATTTTGAACAAATGTAAAAAAAAATGAGTAACCTCGTCCTGGTGGGGTTCGGGTCCAACGGCCCAGACCTCAAGGTGGTCAATGTCGAACTCTTGGGTAGACGAAAGTTGAGGGTTTTCGTATGTTGTACAAGTCGGACTACATTTTCCTTTACCAAATTCAGCGTCTAACCAGATTCCAAAATATTCGAGAGTTCCACCGAAACCCTAAAAAAAAATTAATGTTGATTTGTTATAAAAAAAAACGACGGCAGTTAAATGTTGCGGAAATTAACCGAGAACTCACCAATCCATTCGGAAAAGTCTTCTGTTGCATGTTCAAGTATTGATAATTTTTGTTAAACCCTGTACACGAGTAGGTTACAAACCTAGGGCCCAGATGAAACAAGAACGAATTTTCACTGCCTGAAAAATATAATAGATGGATTAAGCTTCCTAGAATTTTAAGAAAAAAAATTACAACGGAAATCAAAAACCACTTACCAAAAAATTTTGGACCAATCTTCCAACTATGAGTAGCAAAACCACCAAACACATATCCACCTGTATCTCTTAGAATGACTAAAGTGGGTCCTTTGTCTTGAATGTTGCCTAACATTTTAGAAAAACTTTCTCCATGTGAAGCAGTGGAGAATAAAAATCTCCATACTTTCCTTAATTCCGGAGCAAGTTGAGAATTGAGGTAAATGAGTCTTGGTAAATCTAACACAGTGATATCATCTGACATGACATGTGATTTGACACATTGAGGAATCATACTAGAAACAAAGTATGTAGATTTCTCAAAATCAAATGTATGACTCAGAATAGAATTTTGTAGGTTGATAAATAAAACTGATTTGGAGAAGGCTGTGAGGACTTCTTCCATTGTGTATTCTTGGGCGGCAGCAAGTCTACGACTTTGAACAGTATCTTCTTTCCTTACAATGTCTTTAGGTAGAATGTCTCGATGAAAAAGGTCGATGAGGAGATGATAAGCAAGGTCAGACACGGAATCAGCAGTCACAGGAGTTGCATGAGACCAACTCTTCACATTTGGAAGATTTTCAGTACATTTTAAGTAAGATTCAACAATACTTCGTGTGTACTGTTCAAAAATTCAAAAATTAAAAATTATTTAAATTCAAAAATTAAAAATTATTTTACTATTTTATGTAATGAATGTCCAGACTCGGGTCAATTACATTGGTAATTGTAATTTCAATTACAAAATGGAATTACAATTACGTAATTGTAATTGTAATTAATCACTTTCAGAATCCCAGCTGTAATTTGTAATTGTAATTAAATACTTTAAAAATTGTGTGTAATTGTAATTGTAATTTGTAATTGAATTTATAGTTTTCTCAATTACTTTTACAATTACTTAAAATTTTGACGATCAAATACGAAGATGTAACTGTGATGTTAGCTCACATAAAATTATCATTTCAAGAAAGTAATTTGAATTGTAATTTGTAATTGTAGCCGCATTTTCAATTACAATTACGTAATTGTAATTGTAATTAATTACTTTTCATTTTTGTCCACGTAATTGTAATTGTAGTTAATTACTTTCAAAATTTCTCCACGTATTTGTAATTATGATTACTTACAATCAAAAATGAGGGTGAGATTTGTAATTTGTAATTAACTACATTTTTAAAGGAATTGATCCAAGTCTGTGAACGTGCAAAATATTACCTGCAAAATCTCACTAGCCAGTATCGTTTTCCGTTCATCAGAAGTATTATCAACAGCCAGACTCCAAATAATGTCAAATTTATCCTCAAAACTTCCTTTCACAGATGATGACATAAAGTTAAGGAAATTGTAAACAGGAATTTGAAGTTCATTTCCCTTTGCACTCTTGACTGCTAATTTATCAGCAATCCTTCTTGCTAACCAATCATCCAGATTTGATTCACAATACATCTGTTGAGTTCAAACATAAAATTAACAACATTTACAAAAAAAACCCACATATTTCTAACTTTAGGAAAATATTGACAATTGACAAACCTGGAAACTTCTGTAAGAACATCCTGGACCAGAGTTCTTTTCATTTCCTGAATTTGAAATTTTTTGGAATACTTTTTTGAGAAGAATACATTCTTCTGGTGATAAGTAACCCACTGACACTTCACCTTTTGTGTGTTGGGCTCCCATGTTGAATTAACTGAAGAAATATTTGTATAGCTAACTAGATTTCTATTTTTATTTCGTACTCACGAAAACACAGTCTTTGTTTTTAGTAAACAAGTGTCCAAAAAATCACCAAAAACCAACACTTCTCACAAAAAGTTATCCACAAGTGATTTCAAAATTTCGTAACTTCGTGGTACTCAGGTGATTTACAAACATAGGTGGGTAATTACTTGACTATGTGAGTGCGGGTATTGAAATTTAATCTTGTCTAGTCGTGTGCGTGACTTTGACTAATTTGTTTTTAATTAGTAGTGCAGGGAACGAATGGGTGATGAAATGTGTTGGTTGAGTTAATAGTGTAATAATTAGTTATAATTTTTTAGTCTTCTGGTTTCTCTGGAGGAGGTCCACAAGGTTGAAGCATTTTCTCTACAAAGTTGAACTTGACACGTGCTTTGGACTCATTTTCACAAATTGCCATAAGGTTAAGGAGATCAGAATGACCCAAAATTGAGGAGTAGGTGTCACGGTGTTGATTCGTCAACCATTCATACTTCAAAGAATCCGCATGTCCAGTTCCAATGTATTTAGACTGAAGATGCTCCAACTGACTATGAATATTATACCGTTCTCCAGCCATCTGCAAAGAATAAAAATAAACGGATTAGTAATAGAGCATCCTTCATGTACAGGGTATCCCAGAGAAAGCGCACCTTTGTTTCATCATATTTTGCCGTAGTTACAAGAATTTATGTTACGGTCAAGTTGGAATTACTAACCAAATTCTAAAAATTTATTTTATCAACGTAAAAATCATTGGGACGGGACATTGGAGCCCATCCATAAAACTAATTTTCGCTTTAATTTAATAAAATGAGTGTGTCGTTTACGTTGATAAAACAAATTCTTAAAATTTATCAATAATTCCAAACTGACCGTAACATAATTTCATGTAACTACACCGAAATATATTCAAACACTGGTGCGCTTTCTCTGGGACACCCTGTATTTCCCAAAATCATTTAAATAGAAACTAATTATTACTCAGGTATTCAGTTACAACAAAAGCAAGCTAGTGTTGTTTCAGTTCCACATGGAACAGAGTTCCTAATTTCAGTTCCATTTCCAGTTCCTGGAACTAATACTAAAACTCCAATTAAGTTGGAACTAGAACTAGAACTAGAGCTAGAACAAATTTATTCTTTGATGTAGAAACTTGAACTGGAACTTGAACTATTGACGGTAGGAACTGAATGGAACTGACTTCATATTTAGTTCCTATGTAATATATAGTCGTAGAATTTAGCTCCGGCTCCAAAGTCTGAGCTCTCCATAAATCATAAATCATAAATACTCTTTATTCTGTCACCTTGTATTCGGGGTGTTGTCCGTGACTTTCTTTTAATAAAATTGATGTTATTAGCAATAAAACTAGTCATGCCTAGTTTAGTAAAATATGTGCTTTTAACGCCATTTATTCTAAAGTACTATAATAAAGTTAGACTTTAATATAGAATATTGAATACCAAAAATCTATAAGTGTAATTCTACCTTGGGCAGCGCAAAGGAAGTCGGACTCTTATACCCAAAGGGAATTCGTTTTAATTCTAATCTGGAACTAAAAAGGAACTAAATGGGAACTAATTAGGAACTGGAACTAATGGATCTGGAACTGCTAAATTGAAGGAACTAGAATTAGAACAGGAACTAAATATATTGCGAGTTAGAACTAACTATAACTAAATTGCGTTAGTTTTCAGTTTTCAGTTGGAACTGGAACCAGCTGGAACTGAAACAACACTAGACTAAAGCAATTGAACTTGAAATTATAATAAATTCTGATTCTGATCCAAATTCAGAAAATTAAAATAAGTAATTTCTAGTAATGCAATGTAATTGTGATGTTGGAGCTGTTTGAACAATTCGGACTGTAACATAATATTGTAATAATCACTATTATAAGGAATACAATTATTGTATGTATTCCTCGCCCTGTGGACTACTATTCTCCATGGAAAACGGCGACTGAGTTAAAATTTGGTTAAAGGAAAACTGAAAATTGTTCATTAAGACTGGAGAATTCCAGTTTAACGAGTTTCATTCACTTTTTTTTTATCCAACCCCTCCTGTTTTCAACTGAAAATCAGGGCTGATAATCGGAATCGAAATTGAATATGATCGGAATTTTTAACGAGATCGGAATCGGAATTCAAAGGTTCATTCAAAGTTCGAACTTGATCCGATAACATGATCCATATTTCTGGATGAATGGAATTGAGATATATAATTGGGATCCGAATTCTCTGATGATCGGAATTCCGATCATGATTCGTATTTTTAGTAATCTTACATGACAATCATTTTTTCTCGCATTTGCTCTGTCGCCGTCGGACATTGAATTGACGCGGGAGTCAAAAAGTGGAGAATTCGACGTTTTTGACGAATTTTTGATTCGACTTTGCAAAAATTTACAAGTTATTAGCATTAACATATATATAAGATGTGGCACCTGCAGCAAAAACGTTACTGAAAGAAAATAAGTAACAGTTTTCGAAAAAAAATTGTGTAAAGATTGGAATTTAGAATCGGAATCCAAATCGGATCCAAATGAAAATGATCCGAATTTTAATTTTAATTCGATGATTCGAATTCTTAGTGATTCAAATTTTAATTCGAATCATATGATCGGAATTTGACTGGATCGGAATCCAAGGTCGCAATCGCAAAAAAATGATCAGAGAAATGATCGTAATCCGAATGATCGGAAACAATAATTTCTTTCGGTTATCAGCCCTGCTGAAAATTGTCAACATGACACGAAAAAAAATTGTAATTAGCTTTAGAATAATTCCAACGGATCAAACATTCACAATGACATTTCTTAAAATAACATAGTACATAGTTTTGATCAGAATTTACATAATCCCATGGAATATTTCTTTTAATTAACAGAAATAATTATTTTTTATATAAATGATTTTGTAAAATTAATGAAGATCCCTTAAGGATCCCTATCAAAAATTGATTTTTTTTAGGAAATGACGAAATAAGTCATTACACGTCATTTCTTTAAAAAATCAATTTTTGATTTAAACCAACGATTCAAAAAAGATCAATTCATTTAAATCTGATTTAAATCAATCGATCTAAAAAAAGAAAACAAGAGTTAAAAAAAATTGTGATTTATATTTCTCCTAAAAAATCAATATAAATCTGATTTAATTAAAAAAAAAACCTGATTTAAATCTCATGATTATTCTCTGGTCTATGGGTAGGGTACACTTATCAAATCCACGTTCAATTGATTAAACAAAAAATAATTAGACTAGAATTGAAATTAAAACTTACGAGGTTCAAAGTTCAAAACACAATGAACGACTTTCCGAATCCAAATCCAAATTATT
>JAQGCA010002965.1:0-12741 GCA_034698945.1 Protaphorura quadriocellata | reverse complement strand
AACCCCCAACCCCTAGTTTGATCAAACTTGGATGGTGAACATATTTTTGAATAAGCGTTTGTTTTATTAATTTTTCAAGAAAGGTCAGTTTCCATGGAAGCACATTTTTTCGTTTACACAAGTATGTTTTGAGATTGAAACTAAACACTTTTCCCACCAATTCGATTGGACTATTCGACAGTAATGCCGGGCTTATAATTTGTCACGCCATTATGATTAGGATAGTAATGTTTAGCTTAAAAATTATTACATGATTTAGAAATTGGTTGTCACCTATTACGACATTTCTTAATGGCATGACATTATAAATTCGTTATTGCTTTCGACCGTCAGTGCTAGTTTGTCACGAATTTTCGAATGTCAGTAGTGTTTCCTTTCGCTTGGCTGTAAGAGCTAGCGGCGCAAGTGCACTGCGCTTGCTCACAATTTATTTGAGTTGGAATAACGCCTGCGCGCCTTACACACGCGAATGACAATTTGGAAATCGGAAAGGTCGTTGACCCCGTGTCTTATCTCTTGCGGGTTAATCACCGGGCGGCTCACCAGCCAGACGTCTGGAAATCAGCAAGCTCAAATAACATGTTTTCGAGGTGCAGTTAGTGCACTAAGGGTCCTCGTTTTCCAAAAAAATAATTTTAGATTTTAAGGCTTAGTTCTCAATTTGTGATTTTCATTTTCAATTTGGATTAATTTGTGACAATCGGAGGAAAAATTTGTGATCCACCCTGTTTTGATTTCTTGGAGTCAAAGTTGTTGACAATTGATGATGTCAACAAATAACATTAAAATAATTTCCAATCCGCCCTTCTTCGATGCAACGATTCAATTCTAGATGGGCCTAAATAGACACCAGCCTCAACAGATGAATATAAGTTGTATTAAAATGTTTGTTTCTCTTTTCGAAGTTTATGCAAGCAATTTTTGACCCAATACAAATGGCTTTCGAAATTCGGGTAGGTGGCCGTCATAGTAAGATAATGCATCTTTGAAGAAATACCTCTTTAAAGGAGTCATCATAGGTTGTATTCCCGAAGGATTAAACCCTCACACACAATTGAAAAATAAACACCCTGTATTTTTACAAGCACGGGTGAAATGACTTATTATACCTACTACCCTTATTAATTAGAAATTTACGAAATGATATTAATGTGGTTTTTCCTCGTCATTTTTGATTTTATCAAAATATTTTGATTCAATTGCCAACGTCTTGTCTGCATTTTTTTATAACTTGCTAACGAAAGTTACGAAATTCTATAATAATGCATAATATTCACTGAAAAGTTGTCTAAATTACTTTTGCTAATTTCTTCTGAAAATTTGTTCACTCCTCCGGCAACCGCTTCCCGGGAGCCGCACTTACAATCAGTACCACTAATTCGGAGTACCAAAAATAGTTTGCAAAATTGATTGTGTGTGGAGAAATTGAGATTTTTGGGCGCCCCGGATTCTCTTCTCGGAAAACGGTAGGCCTACCCAAGAAACTATCCCAGACCAGCTCTTTAATTTGTTCAAATTGGCCATTTCAATTTTTCCAAACACGACCAACATTCGACGGAAAAGAGTATTTACACAAAACTGAAATTGGTTTTGAAATTGGGAGATGTTACTGAGAAATAAGATACTCTGCTGATTTTAGCGAGATTTTACTAGTTGGATTTTCATACATTCGATTACACCAATCCATGCAAATTAATTCGCTACTGAATTTCAATAATTTTTAAGTTCGAATCTTGTAATAACTACATAACCATATTTATTTAATAATGTACAACCCCATTACAATTTTTCAAATAAAGCATAATCTCTGCTGTAATGATAATATAGTAATTTTAGAGAATAAAGTTATTTTCATCCGTAAACGATTAATTTATCACAAATGTCAACCTTCTTTTGTCGTGAAAACCAGTATATTTAGGAATTCTTAAATATACTAAATTGCAGTGGTGATCAAAGCAGTCATTCCGTTCGTCTCGAGTTTCGAACAGAAATCTTTGTCCGTTTCTATTTCATCCGACGTTTCTGAAACAATCCGTCCACCTGTTGAAATTAATTAGTAGATCTAATTAATGTTTAGTCTGTAGGCGCGGATTTATTGTGTTCTTATTTTAGCAAGGATTGCACAAATTAAATGGTTTGACTTTATTATATTCACTAATGAAGTCAAATACTAATTTAGTTATGGCATAATGTGATCAAAAGACGCGCTGAAAGAATTGAATGAGTCCAACAATATTTGCATCTCAGACATTCCTTAATTGGCAAATTTGTATTTCTTGTGTGTACGACCTACTCAGAGGAAGTCGAAGTAGCCGTACAGCACAAAATCGGTACGAATAATACGAATAGGGGCTTGTCTTCGCGGACAACTCTGTTGACTTTTCATTCTGAAAAAACTCCCGTAACTTGTTCAATAGACCTTAGACCATAATCCGCGTATACAGTGGTTAAGCAATTCTTTGGAACGAGTATTGGAAACAATTTTAATAGTAGTCTGTAGGGCAGATTGGATAATTGGGCCTTACAAAAGTATAATTCGAAGTAAAAGTACGCAGTAGTAGTGGTTAAAAGTGTTCACAATAATAATAAAAAATTATTATTGACTCCAATTTGCCAAAATAACCAGGCTTCCAGGTTTTCCTGTCCTGATTATCACACGGGTTGTAAAGTCCAAGCCCTCATAAAAGTTACCTGACATGAAAATCAGTTTTAAACCTTATGAATTGCATAGAGTCGTAAACCACTACTTTTGGTATAATTCGCACAATGACTTGCAACATCCTGAAGGATTTCAGTTGATTGCTAGGACTAACGCAAAAATAATCTTTTACTAACGTAGGATCTAGCGGACATAATTAGAAGGGGGGACGTGATACGTACTCTCATAATCAACTTTACCGATTTTTCCTGCTCTGACTTCGTAAACTTGGTTCAGGAGAAATGAATGACCCTATACTTTCTGTATTTTCAAATGTGAATATGACGTTATAATGGCGTCGCCATAAGGTAAAGTAAATGGGATTGATATTGTAACCGACAGACATTTAGACGAATTCAACGACCAGATAAAATAAAGTGTGAATTCAGTCTCTGGGCCGGCCCAAACTAATTTCATTTCCTTATTATGATGGCGATGTTTTGTTCCAGTGGCCCCGGTAAAACAAAGTTTCATAATGTACTTTGAGGAAGAATGAATTTGAGAGTTCTATGGAAAGTATGAAAAAAGTCAGATCGTAAATTAATCAACTTTTTGAACGGATGAGTCTCCAAATCTAGAATGACTAGTAGTAAAAAGCACACACGTCATTGGGATATTACTCGAATTGTACGCAATTGATGATGGAAGTTATCACTTTACAATTCAGAAGTTCGAGGTCTTGGAAAAGACGTCACCCATTAGACAAGACAATTGTAAAAGAAGTCATAGCAAGACACATCAAGTCATATTTTGTGAGTGTTGTTGATGCTATTGATGTTCCATATGAATTATTTCAGCACGCATGGGAAACAATTAATGGGAAATGCAAATTCCGACTGCTCCTGGACCTCGAATAAGCACGCTATTCCTGAATATTCCGGGTATACACACGGAACTAAAAACGAAATATTATACGACTGGTGATCTTTGTTTCATCACAAATCATTTTGATCTTGCTCCTGCAAAAAGCGTATAGGAATCTAATTAAAATTTTATTTAATAGTAAGTTGGTTGGTCAACTTATTATTCAGTTGTATACACTTCATAATGATTTTGCTGATATTATCCTTTCTTTTTGTGTGGCTACTGGGAAACTGGATCGCCAAAGAGAGAAAATTCCGAAAAATGCACAAACTTCTTCCGGGTTAGTCTGTTTAAATTCCTGTAAAACTACTTTAGATTTAGGCACTTTGAACCGAACCGATAGCTGAAGGCTAGACTTTCGAAACCCCATTCAATTAGGCGAATCAACTAATCATCTGGACAACTTTGACAGCCGTGTGAAGTGACTGCTAACAAAATTTCAATTAAGTGATATCCAGCCCACTGGTGAATGTCTGCTTCACGCCTAATAATATTTCAGAGGGTTGAATTCCATGCCGATTTCCTGATTATTGACGTCACGGCGATTAGAGATCTCAAGAAACGTTTTACTGTCAACGAACGTTCTTCTTGGTCATTATCTCGAATCCGAACCAATAAATATATGTAATGATATTTTGAGTAGTCTACGAGCTGAATTCGATACAAAGTCTTTTGCTACCAGAACCACATTTTCAACTTGAATATATTTTCCCGGAATTCATCTCGCAAACAAATTACAGAAAAGTCAGTGTAATTATCTGGAACTGCAGATTATAGTGGAGATGTGCTTACTGTATGACACATTTTCAAGAACCGGATTTCGGATATGTTATTAGAACAGTGAAATAAAAAGATCTGAAACTATCTAATCTGGAAATTATATACCGGGTGGTATATTTCATTCTCTGCAGGCCCGATAAATCTTCCAATCATAGGTGGAGTACTTCAAGTCGGATTGGAAAGGGCACTTTACGGTACAGAAGAACTGCACTATTTAAAAATGAACAGACTTTGCAAAAACTATGGGTCACCGATGATGATAAAGTCTGGGATACAGACGTTTCGTAAGTCAAACTGCGTTGGTTCTTTTAAATTGCAACTTGTGGTAATTTTGTAAATTTTAAATTTTGACGTTCCGGCAATCAGTCCTCTGGCATTTGATATTCTCAATATTTGTTTGTAGTAGCAAAATAGTAAGAGTAATAGTAAGAGAGTAAGTTACAGTATCACTTACGGTTCTCAACTTAAATGGCAGAGTCACTGATGCGGTTCTTTCGATCATCAGTAGCAGTGTCATTCAAGCTTCTTTAGTAAAAGTGGCAACATTTATGGTTCCTTAGACATTTCGACTGCAAGTTACAGTGTCTAAGGTCTGATCAAATCTGCCAGTGTCACTGATACCTCTTTCGATCGTAAGTGGCAGTGTCACGTACTCTTAGATCGATTTTTCCAAAGCAATGAAAGCGATCCGATTTTCGATATTATGCCACAATTGCAATTGAATTTGAACCGGTAAATATTCAAATTCTGACTCCATTATTGTCGTATGAATAGTTGTTGCCGGAGACTATGACAGTGTGAAAGAAATTATGGGCTCAAATGAGTAAGTAATAAAATATATTATAATGCTTTCACGAGAACATTTCACAAATATACTCTAATATATTCTTCTACAGTTGGGTCGCAAGATTTCCTTCTCATCCTCGTTATAGAGAACATACGTTCTTCAAATATTTGGGTTTGTCAAATATATGTATTTGTTAAATTGTTGAAGTAAAGGACGGGTTGCTCTGTTAAAGCCGCGAGTTGACATTTTGACCGAACTGTATGAGCTTACTCAAGTGGAAACAGTCCTATAGGTTCAGATGTTGGAAACTCAATCGTAGACAGTCTGATAAACAAAATATCACTTGATGAACCCGAGCCGAACTTAAGTATAAGCAGGAGCACTTAATACAATCAAGTTAACTTTTACCAGGAATTTTGACTAATTCTGGAGAATCATGGAAAGCAGTCAGGACTTTTATAATAAGGAGCTTGAGGAGTTTTGGATTTGGGGAATTGCGAACATCCGAAGAGTTTCTGAAAGATGAGTTAAGCCATTTAATAGTGGATATTGATAAAAGAAGAGAGGAGAATAATGATGAACTTGAGATGACTCATTTCTTTAAACTCCCATCCTTAAACGTTATATGGAGAGTACTGGCTGGTGACCGATATTCTTACGATGACAAAAGAATAAAACATATCGTTGTATGTGTGGATGAAATTACGAGAATACAAGTCGGAATAGACTTAGAATGGTCATTTCCGCTTCTAAGATTCATCCCGGGGTTCGCGCACAGTCGATCTAAACGAGTTTGGTTTGACGAGTGCTACAATTTATTCAGGGTAAAACAATACTCCTACCACTTTATAGAATGACTTAATTCTAAAAATTCAAATTTTAGGATATCATAGCCGAAAGGCGAGAGAAGGGAGAATACAAAGTGTGCCAGACCAATATCATTGACCTCTTCCTGCAAAAAATTGATGAAACAAAAGAAAGTGGTTCCGAGCTATTTACAGGTTTGTAAATTCAAGCGGGTAAAAACTTTATCACAATCCATACCGCTTGAAAGAGAATCTATAAGTCTTCATATAATTTAAAAACTACTGAAATCTGATACTTCTAGACGATCAACTTTTGGCTACTTGCAACGATTTATTATTTGCGGGAGTGGACACAACTTCGACTGCAATGGAATGGGGTATTGTCTATTTATTGGTTTTTCCAGAAGTACAGAAGAAAATGCAGGAAGAGATAGACACCGTTATAGGACCCATTCAGACTCCCAGTTTGGCCGACAGAATTAAGTAAGAATATAAATTTTCAGTGAAAGATGAAACTAACTCACTAAAAATACGGATTCTACGGAAATATTAGACCCCATGATATTTTAGGCACCGAAATAGCTACAAAAATTGCAACATAAAAAACTCTCGAACTTAAAGTTTGCTATAGAAAGTAAAATGCCAATAATAATGGGTGGAAAACGTTTAGAATTTCTAATTCCAATTTTCTCAAGTTCAACAACTAAACATAACTTGTGATTCACAGAGTTTCAAAAGATTTTTGGATTGAAATTTTTCAGAATGCCTTATACCGAGGCTGTAATGCTTGAGACACTCCGAATGGGCACTGTAATCCCTGCAATGGCCAGAACTTCAACCTGCAATACCGAAGTAAATGGATGCTTTGTCCCAATGGTTAGTTCAAATTGCATTTAATTCCCAAAGAAATTACCGGCAAAAAGTTGGATATTGCTACATATTATCCAAAAGCTGAGGCAATCCACAAAGACTTCCACGTAACTCATTCACGGGTTATCACGGGAACACTATTTGTAGATGATCGGATTGATATCCTGAACAAATAATAGCAGAGATTGGAGATGTCCCCGAACTATTCTTATTTCTACAAATATTCAAGATTTACTAGCCGACCACAATAATTATATTTGACCGGGTTAATTCAATTCGGGTAAATTTCCTATTAAATCAGGACACGGTTTGTGGAAATCTCTTGGCCATAGTGCATCAAGATCCGAAAATCTGGGGAGACCCCGAAAATTTCCGTCCCGAGAGGTTTCTGGATGAAAATATGAAAATTAATAATAAAGATCAATATATTTTGGCTTTTGGCACAGGTAAGTATAAATATTCACTAAATTAATTATTAAGCATTGAATACAACTTAAGAAAGTGATTTTATGTCAATTTCGTAGGGAAACGCATGTGCCCCGGATATGTGATGGGCAAAGTAACTTGGTTTATGTTTATAACTACAATTCTGCAACGCTATACGTTATCTCCAGCTCCAAATCGCCCTGAACCATCTCTGGTGCCAAATTCTGGAGTGATCAGTTCTGTTCGATCCTACCATTGCAAAATGACTTTGCGGGAAAAACGGCAAAGTACTTCCATGTAATGGCTTCTAATTTGATTGTCGACTAGCAGAGAACAATAAAACTTTTATTTTAACTCTCATTAAGTAACCATTATATTTGCTGGCCAATTATACGAGTTTCAGACGCAATTCTCGTTCTACACCCTAAAAATACAGTCGATTTCTTTCGGCACCCGCTCTACAAAATATTTCCAAACCTATTAACAAGAAAGGCAAATAAAGTCAGACTTCAAAAAATCTGTATAATCTTCCAAGAATTTCATCCAGAAAAATATTACCTCGACAAGCGTCTTCCCGATGACGAGAAGTCTTGTAGCACTTGCCGAACTACGTGGGTCAGGGATTAGGTTTAAATAAAAAATACTATCAAGATTCAGACGTTTGTAGAAACAGAAATGCAAGAAACTAAATCTTAATTTCATGCAGACACCGGGGTCTTTCTGAACTAACAGTAAACTTCACTAGTACCACAAAGTAAGCAAATGAATGAAACTGGTCTTCCTAGAGGCTCTTGCTTATTTGTAGATTTATTCAAGTGCCCGGTCGAAATTGAATTTATCAATATCACAAAATATGGAGCTACTTGGTAATATTGTTTTGATGAACAACCATTTGTTTCACACAAAACTGAAAAATACTTGTTCCCAGTCTCAATATGTAGTATTAGCTTAGGTTAGAGGACATTCAGAACGTTACGATACATTACCCCACTACTGCTACATTCACTAACTAGCAGTCAAACTAATCCAATGAGCAATGGTGAAAATACTTGTATTAGTAGTTGACAAAAATTATAACTATCTTAAATCATTAACAAGGTAATATTCAAACCAACTTGACTAATTTTGCCAATAAATATAGCACGTAGCGAAGCTGACTCGAGTGATGCCTTGTTAGACAAAATGGTAAAAATTAAAAATAAGTTAACTGAAGCTTAGATCGATACCAAAAGTCATTCCAAACTCTGGACTCCCCCACTCTCCTCCAGTTGTACTCAGAAAGGTTTACTCAAAATTCTTTTCGTTTCCAATCCGATCTCTTGCGTCGATTGTGGCTGCCGGCTTGATCTTTGTTTCTCCTATTCAAAAGCACATCTTTTTCCTGACCATGACCCTTAGCACGACCTGTAAATATAAATGAGTAACTTCGAATAAAATAAGTACAACAAAAGATGAGAATAACAATGGTGAAAAGTTGAAAAGTGATAATTTTGACTTAAATTGAAAGAATTATATTTAAAGTGCGTTGATGGGAAAATCCATACAAATTAGAAATTCATCTTTCATCATCCGAAAGCATCGAAAATCAGTATGTTAGCTAATATTAACCAAAAATTATGACTTACCAACAACGTCATTGTTCTGTCCTCCCTGGTGTACAAATCTACCGGGATTTTGCTGTTGTAATTTGTGTAATCTTTTCTGCTCAAACCTCGCTCTAACTATAGCGGGATCTTCCACAAAGTTATCATTTCGTTTGGAAAACTCTTGCTCACTATCACCACCATCATCCATTCCATTGTCATCGTTTTCACGCAGGTCACGAGCTTTGAAATTCAGTGGTTTGGAGGGTACATTGTCCGGTTCAGTCATGCCTACTCCCACTGTAAATACGGAAACGGATTTATAATGAAACCCTTATTCGTAACATAAATACACAGTGAGAACCGGTAATGCTGTTTAAAATGTACCTTCGTCATAAGTATCATCGTATTCATCGTTGTACTCGATATCTTCATTGTAAATAGGTAGGAGAGATTCGTCCAAATATGACGAGTTTCTCTCTAATTCTGGACGATAAGGTCTCCCGGTTTCAGCTGTTTGTGCTCTCGCAGCAGCCGCGGCCTCTGCATCGGCTCTCAAATTACGTAAAATACGTTCTTTCAGCACCTTGGACCCTTCAAAAACGGTATCTTGGTCTACAGTTTCTCCAGGTCTGAAAATAAATATAAAATTTGACTTAAGTAGGAACTTAAGATTTACTCCGATCAATTTGATGAAGTCTCCTACGATTGATTAAATCTGATTAAAATTAAAATTTTAATAACAAATGCTGACAAACGTCTCTGAATTCACGATTGCGCTTTTACTATCTAAATCCTAAAACGTTACTCTAAAAACAGGTAACACATAACATACTCCAGACAAAAAGAGTTCGACTACTCGCTGATCAAATTATGTCGGTGTTATTGCAACTACCTGATCAAAATAATTCTAATATTTGACCAGGTTTATTTTCTATTCATCAAGGCGCATTTTGTGATCTTGCAATTTATGTGAACATACTTTTTACTGCTCTTAGCCTTCCAGAAACCGGTATCCTGCTCAACCCAACCGGATTGTAAAAAGTCTGAGGATTGGATTTCAGTCGGCAACTCGTCCCGCATTGGTAATTCATTCAGTTGAGCTGAAACTGCTTGAGCGGCTTGGGCTTGAACAAATTCAGGGTCTTTGTATTTTTCCAAGTTGGGTGGTACAGAGTTCTCTAGTAGAGCATTGATTGTTGTTTCGGTACTGTAGCCAAAATGCTTTAGGCAGACCTATAATTTAAAATTAGACAAAACATCTAAAAGAATTTGAAAAAAAAAACATAAGACGATTCTCCAAAATAATGGAATGTATCTCCGCACCTCAACATAAGAGTCAGGCAAGTCCGGAAATAAATCTTTCACTTGTGAAATAAGAGACTGAAGTTCGACTCCAGTGATGTCCAGAGAGCAAGCACCAAGCAGTTGTCTATCAAAATGAGGATCGTAGAGAGGATCTGTCACTAGTTTCTCGACTGAATAGCTCTCACCACAAGCTTGAAAGCATGAGGCAATTGCATTAGACAAATATTCTATCCTGGTTTCATCTCTGAAAGAAGTTACATTTTATCAAGAACTCTTCCACAGCAATACATGCAACAGTTAAAGATAACAATTTTCGTTTCTTACACAAAAATTCCACGACTGAGCAAAGTCTGCATATCACATTTGAACGGGTAGGCCTTCTCGTAGTCATGTATCAGGTATTTTTCGTCTAAATAACTGGTCAGTCGATCAAAAAATTCGTCAATTCTAGAACTACAAAATCAGACATATTTATGTTTAAAAAATTTTGAACCGACAAATTTTTATTTCATATAAAGAACGTACTCAGAAGAAGTAGCTACATTGCCCAAAGTCGGTACGAATAATACTAATCGAAACAGACGAATCCAATAAACACGACAAGCATGAATTTGGCTTTCTAAAGCCGGAAGGTGAGGCAATACTTGGCCCCAAAGTCTAACACTTCTTTCATAACCAGCAGCCAATCTAAAGAATATTCCAAATTAATGTATTTTACTGAATAATTCGAATACTTTAATATAATAAAAATTAATTGAAAGTTGTGTATATTCTTACGTATGCTCAAAATTGAAGGCACGATGATAACGCTCACTGAGAGGTGGATAAACCTTAAGAAATTTGTACAATGTAACAACCCCATCCTGGCAAAATGAAAGAATCTCCTGGAACTCTTTCAAATTCCATGTGTCAGTCTGTTCACTCCTTCTGATTCTAGCTTCTAATTCATTTTCCAAATCCTTTGACTTTTTCATGGTTATTGGAATAATTAGTTGGAGCCCATTCATGAATCTTGGTTCATGTTTCAAGACATTCTCCACCATTTTCGGTAGCAGATGGTTATCCTTACTTTCGTATAAGGCACAGATGTCCATTAGTTTTGGAATGTCGAAGAGGTAGTTATCGTATAATAAACCAGCCCACATTTCAACCCCAATATGGTCCTCCTAAACAAAACAAATTATGAAAAATACTGTCACTATTGAATAGACGCCCTTAAATAACAAACACACCGAGCGAGGTAAGTCAAATATATTTAAGAACCTCTTTTTCTCAGGAGAAAGGTTCTCTCGGCAAAAATTATTTTTTGAAGTTCTAGAAACGAATATTCGGATAATATTCTTACCCGGTTCTCCTTAAAAGTTGATAGGCGTAAGTAAATTCGAAAGACGAGAGTATATATGTCGTTATAGATCGAGGTAATTTCAGGAACATTCTGATACCATTCAAACTCAGGTTCGAAGAATCTTGGTGCACGCATGAGAAAGGAAGGCAAGACATTATCAGAGATTTCAGTAGAGTATACCATGGCAGACCAGAATCTAATCATCAAAAAATTTTACCATTTTATCAATCAAGTTTTCATTGAAATGCTGACACACATAATTCCGTGATTTAAATTCTAATTAATGTAATTTCACCAGGATAATTACCACTTACAAGTGATGTGGAAGTTTGAGCAACCATTTCAGATCCTCACGGAGCATTCCCATGTAATCTTTCCAGTCTTGAAGAATGCTTGGATTTTCATCCAGAACATCCAATTTTGGCAAGTAAAAATCTATGTACTTGAAGGAGGGAGCGTAACATTTGTTCTGAAAATGAATAACGGATGGATTAATTTTAATAAAATGAAGACCGGACCAGATTTCCGGTTTGCAATAATTGCAAACCGGAAATCTACCGAATTGTAGTGCAATTATTGCACTACAATTCGTTAGCAACAAGCAGGTGATCTTGTCGCCTGAGTCAGGCTTTACTCTAATCAACGTATTTAAATATCAATTTTCGAAATTATATTTATGTCATATGTAAACTATCTTACCAAAGCCGGGACTTTTTTGACTTGTCCCTTCCCAGTGATCAGTTCAACAGTTTTTGTCTCCAGTGGGGGATATCCATCTCCCACAGCATTCAGTTGCAGATTCTCCACCCCCAAGTCCATCTTAAATGAGAATTATCAGGTCACAGGTCACGGTACAATGTCCACTTACTGTGAACAAAAATGTGGCTCAGGTGTCTGGTCCAGAGCTGTCAAAGTCCCAAACACCAACAGAAAGACACCGGATTTGATGAATAAAGTGAAGACTGTACAACTGGAGAATTCGACAGACAGAACACAAAAAGAGGCAGAATCACTGATGACACACCGAAAGACAACTGGACAAGTAGAAAACTTACCATACGAAATTCATACGAACCACATACGAGACACTTTTGGTTTCATTCCGCTCCTCGCGCCAAAGAAGCTCTTGGAATTCTCAGAATTATAGAGGGCGGTCAAGATTTTGGTACTCTATCATCGGAAATCTAAGAATTCCTTATTGGGCGACCGAGTGTAACGAGAAGGAGACCTCCTATTCGACTTTTCCCCTTTTGTGTCTGTCGGTCGTCTGTCTG
>JAQGCA010002964.1:0-12741 GCA_034698945.1 Protaphorura quadriocellata | reverse complement strand
ACCCGGCCAAAAGTTGACATAAAAGCAACCACAAATTTTCCAAGAGAGTCAGTCGCCTTCTGAGCGTTAACAAACACAGTGGTTACTTCAAAAAATCACTATTAACTGTAACTCCGAATACTAGACAAGTGCATTCATTACCCAACGTTTGTCAATTAATTTCTGTCAAGAAAAAGTTCAGTGGAAAAGTTCATTTTGGAATTTCTTGGAGAAATCCCTGGTTAAAAGAACTTTCTCAAACAATTGTGCTTCAAACGAGGCATGCGTTTTGGGCCAAACTGCTTCAACGAAAACTCATATTTTAATGCCCGCATTCAACACAAACTCAAACCCATAAACAATTTGTGCAGAAAAACTTTCTCAGTTCTATTACTTATTACTGCAAGTGGAAGAACGAATACTTCAAGACAGCGATCGAACCCTTAAAGTTAATTAAGTTAACTGACTAATTAATAGATTCTATTAATTATTTAACTACTTGCTCAAATATTTTAAGCATTTGACTTTGACTGCATTTCAAATTAGTTCTACGTTAATAAATATATACACACAAAATAAAGTGCTGGTTGACATTCATTTCACATTTATTTCTTGCACACTCCGGCCATAGCTATTTAAATAAAAATATAAACTAAAAAATCATCAATTTTTGAGACAAACGACTCAACTCAACCATCAATATTGTAAAAGATGAAGGAAGTCACGGACAGAAATTCAGAGGTAAATATTTTCTTAAAATTCTGTACAATTTTGTGAATATTTTGCATGAATCATATTACCCCATCGTGTATTGAAATTTTCGCATTCATATCGTCAAAATCGTCTTACCGTATATTTTACATTTATTCGTAATAGAAAAATCGACCGTGCTTTTATGGTCTCAAAATGTACGTAGTTTATCGACATTCTTAGCAATGTATACTATTGATTTGACCTCACTAATCGTAAGTTAGAAAACTTAGAATTTTATACCTTGGGACTCTGGTAGGTAAAAATTGGCAATTCCACTGTCAGGTCTATGCATTTAAAGAAATCTCTTGAATTTTCATTATTGATTTATATATAGAAATTCAGTCTAAAACATTGAGATTACCCCATATTTCTATCATAGAATAATATTAAAGTGTACGCATAACCCCATTTATTAGCATTTCTTTAAGCAGCATTTTTGCAGGCTATTTACATGTGCCAAACTGGGTGATGAAATAAATTGTAAATATTGGCATGTCTAGTTATTGTGCAGATTTTTTTATAGCCAAGGCAGGCATGAATTCGCATGATGCAACGCAATAAATAAAACCACACTTACTCCGACTGTCCTTGTATTTTTCTATATGAAAGAGGTACAAAGTGCAAAAAAATTGCAAGCACATGTGTACGTGTGTCTGGTCCTCTTCCTTTAATCGGATGATAGAAATGGGAATTGTGCCTAATATTCAAGGTCAGGTCTTCAAAACGTGTTCTACATTTTACTACGACGCAAAATGTAAACATTTCGTTGAAGTCTGGCTTTATTGTGGCATACAAAAAAAATGACCTTAGTATGTCCGGCTGACAGATGCATGATTAGACTTTAACACGAGGAGATTAATTAATCATGTTTCAAGAAATTTAAGATTTGTGCAGGTCAGAGTCCTGCGTCATATGGTCACAAGCTACATCCTAAATTAAAGTCCGTCTTTGACAAATACAATATTTATTGATGTAAATTTCTGAAAATATTATTGCGAGACTTTCTCGCATATTGGAGTAGAATGTGCAATTTTCTAAATTTATTCGTTAGATCTAAAATACCAATTCAATGAGTTTAAAAATTTAAAGGTATAATTAATATTATATAATTATTATAATTATTAATTTTGAAATTTGTTGTGCTTATTCATTTAGAGATGGATCCGCGTCGAAGTCTGCGAGCCCGTAACAATCACAACTAAGGAACACATCGGATGGACCAGTTCTTTCACATCTTACCTCATAAGAATTGAGGTAATTTTAATAAATGATTCTTTTCAAAATGAAAACTTTAGCGAAATTAAACCACTTTCAACTTGTTTTAACATTTGCTTATACTTTATTTGTTCCAGACCAACCACTGGGCATTTTCAAGCCAGCGATCAGAAATCCGAAGACGTTTTTCAGAATTTTGCTGGCTCAGGTCTAAATTGCAGCACCATCACCCCAATAAGTAAGAAAAGGAAATCAATGAATTTAAAAAATTACACATGTCATTTGAAAAATCTTATAACCAATTTTCCTTCATTTTTAGAATTGCTCCACCACTTCCAGCCAAGCGATTCTTCCATATGACAAAATTCGACCCTAAGATTATTCAGGAGAGATGTCTGGGTCTGGAGAAATTTTTGCAAAGGTTGGTCTCAGAAATATTTCATGCATTTCCTGTTGTTTAACTTATAATTATTTGAGAATTATACTTATTAATTCTTTTTTTTTTTACAAATTTCCAGAGTTATGCGATCATATGTATTCCTTTCCGATGCAGCACTCCATTTAATGCTACAAAGTGATTTGTCAATAGAAGAAATTGAATTGAAACTTCACGAGGAGATCAAACCCAAGCTAAATTATTCCAAACGCATGTTCAGTATAATGGACCGGAAACTTTCACTCTTGAAAAATGCAGAATTCATCAATTCCTTAACTTCAGAGGAAGGAAGTTTCGACTCATCGTCTGATGGGTAAGGTTTCAATAATATGACATAAAATATTAGCAGAGATTCTTTCGGTTAGAAAACTAGTTCTAGAAAATTCGTTCAAAATTATCTGAGATGAGTCATGAGGTGAATCCCATGATTTTCCCAACATTGACAGAAAAAGCTAAAATACTCGATAACGTAATACGTTGTACGGCTTATAAGAGTATTATTCCCAAAACCGGAAAAAACTGGAAATTACGATTTCTTTGACCTTCTCCAAAATAAATTATTTATTTTCCTGTAAACACCAATGCAGTGGTAGTCGCCAGATAAAAATACCTTCAATGTTAACGACTTAAAACTGGATTTTTGTTCTCAAAATATAATTATCAATTTAAGAAGCGAGTGATAGTAGGAGTCTAAAAATAAATATTACGGCTCAAACTTTACCAACCTAATCTGAACTAATAATATACATTCATTCAGTTCCTTCGGATTGTGTCTCTTATTTAACCAAGACATTTTATTTTATTTGCAGAGGATTTGCTGACAATATCAGTGACGACAACGAGGATAAAATAATGGTGGATAATGAATCAATCCAGCCCCTGGCTCTCAAGACTGTTCTAAATACGAAAGAATTTGACTTCTCAAAAATAGAGGTCTAAATTTTGCAAGAACATTTCAAGACGTTGCTAATATTAATATATTGGATAAATTGAATATTCAAAGACTGATACACTAATTGTAATTCTTTTATTTAACTTTGATAGTAATATTGTCACGGATGAATGAGGAAACCTATTTATGGGAAAATGAAATGTAGTTCATATTTTTGTAATATTCTGATTTAATTTTAATATGATTATGACACTGAATTAACTAATAGTATGTATTCCGAATATTTTAAAATATTTCTTGCCGCTGTAAGAAGATCGTATTTTGACCTTCTCTTTCAATCGTAATTTTAATCCTAATTTTAAGATACTGCCAACGCTGTAAATTTTCACCCTTTGTAATATTAATAATTTAAGTAATGTATTTCAAATTGTGAATTTTAGTTGGACAGACTGCAATAAAAAAGCAAAACTAAACACTGTTCTCAGTATTTATTCTTTCTTCAGAGTCTAGCAATTCAGTCGAGTATCTGTGCTTCATTTTAATAGACAGTACACTTTGTGCTAGATCACTCGCTTGATTTTCGTAGGATTTTGTGAATAGTTTAGACGATGAAAAAAATAGTTCAGTAAACAAACACAAATCAGTTTTGGTCCACTCTAAACAACCTCAAAGTATCAGGACTGCTACAACCACATTCAGTAACATTTAATAAATGGGAACGGTGATAATTTACTTCAATAATACTCCAGAATTCTGTTTTTCAATTTCATGTGTCATGGTACACATATCGCAATCGGGAAAGGTCACTTTTAGATTTGAACTCGTTGGTAGTTTTACGTATTCGTGTGAACGAAAAACTTTTGAGCAATCTTTGGAACAATTTCATCAGCTCCAACCAACAGTCTCGTAAAATTTATGATGACCCAAGCAGATTGTGCAAAATGTCGATCCCATCCTACTTAACTGACTGAGTGTAATAATTATTGCCACCTAAATATTTGCGTTGTTTCCCGGCAAGAATATAGTCACAACTTCCGAGTACTTTTGATGTCCAATTCTAATATTACAGTGTTTGAAAGTTTGAATGGATCTTAACAATAATTCAGAAATCAGAAAGATTATGGCGGTAAAGACACGTTAAATGTTTTGCTGATTCCTGTAAAAATACATATCATTAAGGGTAGAGGGCATGTAGATATATGTACGTCAAATCCCGTCACCACCTCTGATAACCGAATGCACGTAGCAATTGAAATTATTGACAGTAATTTTTTTCTTAAGGTAACATGAAGGGTTGTCGATCTATGTTACCGGAAAAGACGATTTGCCTTCCCATTGAAAGAAATAAATGAAGTTATAAAATTTTACTTGGCTGCACAATATGAATTCAGCTGGCACAATGATTGTAATTAATTAACTAACTGAATCGTCAGAGTGTAAGACTCAGTTTTAGTTTCGTTGTAGAATTTTGCTGATATTTTAGAAGACATGTTCTATCACCGCTTAATGAGCTTCATGCCAGACATACCAATGTATTCTGGAATTTCCACACCTAAAATTAAAGCAAGGCAAGCCAGTTATTTTCATAGAATTTGTGCAAACACGTGCAATGCAGACGAAATTTTAGTCTGATCCGGATTTTCCATTAAAACTTCAGCAAGATTAATAAACCCATTCGGTGATTCCAGATTATGAGAATTCATAGATCAACATATCCTCAAGTAGATTTAGTTGAACTTTCCGCAGCTGAATTTAACGCTGGGTATATTGTTTTCCACAAAACCCGGCCTGTTAAGTTCTCAAAGATAAATACGAAACAGACGTAATCCGGTCATGATGACAGCTGACTAGTTTACTTTAATCGGCTCGTCCTGCGTCGGTTAATATTATACTTGTAACAATTAATTTAGTGAACACGATAAAGAAATATTACTAAAATTACATGAGCCAAAATACTTTTATTGAAAATTATCATGTTGGATATCTAGACATTAATCACTTAAAATATTGTTTGATATATTAAACTAGGTGGTACGTACTGGTAGACTTAAGGAACACTTTTGTTAGTTACCTTTAAAGAAGTTTTTTTATGCTTATTTTTCAGCATATTGCGTTTTCTCTCGGTTACAGCCAAATATAAAAATTAATTGAATTTAGTTATAAATGCTCATTATGATTTATATCAAAATTTAAAGTTTTCATATCATGGTTTGATACATATTTTATTAAGCATAAAATTTCAGGTTTTACGGTTTGATGAACGACGAGTGCGAATTTGAAAAATATCGGAACGAGCGATTGTCAAAGTTTGGACCATTTTTCCGATACAAGATAATCGCTTAAAAAATCTTACTCAAATCCGTCCTGTTTTAATTGTTTTTCATAAATTATAGGACTTCAACTCACTCTGATGAGGTAGCGACAACCCTGAACACACGACCAACGACCCAGCGGAAGGTCGATAGTACCTACGTTGGACCATTGGGTTTTGTATTTACCCAGGCTACTCCCTAAGTTACAAAAATCGACATTTCGATATTTTGGTACCATTCGTATCGAACCTCCTCGTAAGACAAAACTGAATTATAAATAAATTTTAGAAGTCTGCCTTTTTATGGATTCCAGCCGACTTTGCAGCGTTCTGAAACTGAACTGTACAATGAAATTGACATAACTATTTACAAGCGGTATCGGTCGAATTTAGCGATAGTAGGTTAACCTTAATATCCCTGAAATGGAATTTCTATGGACATGTCTGACTTAAAGCCGCTGATGCACTTACTGTCATGTATTCGGTTGGCCGAATATTCGAATATTCCGCACATCCCTGGAAGTCCTACTTCGACTTATATTTTGTTGTCTAATTATGAATTGTTTGCTTATGAATACCACATAGGTTTATCCAAGTCAACGCTCTTTATGCCCTTATTTTTTGTCTTTGCAGTACATATTTTGTCGGTTTTTGGAAGTGTTCGCAAGTAGAACTTGTCAAAATAATGATTAGATTACGTGCACGCAAGTGCTTATTAATTGGCTCGATGTACATATGTGTGCCAATTGTCGTACACACCGGTTTGATCGCATAAACAGTTTATGCCGGTGTGGCAGAGAAATTAAACTACAACGGGAGTGATCTACGCTCCGCAGCTTTCCAACGACACCCTACTTGCACTAAAAACATTATCTGGTCCATCTCTAATATCAATGGTATCGAAATTAAATCAAAATATAAAAAAATCTATATCAACGAAACCCACTTCTGAATACACGAATTCTATCCCGAAATCTTGTCCTGAATCCTGCCTTTGCCCTATTGCCCGTACCCGGTCGCCTGGACAGGTTTAATATAGTATGAACAATTTATTTTTCGACTTACAATTAGAGAAAGTGGCTGTTGTTACTACTTCCTCCAATTTACGACGTCTGAGATTGGGAAGGCCCAATCAATTTCCTTTGTAATGACATATTTTTAGGCCGTAGTGGTGAAATAAATTCAAATTCAAATTCCAAATACTACAATTTGAAGGTCTCGATTATAGTAAAAATCCATCTGGCCTATTCCTGTATCTCACTCTGATTTTGCCGCAAAATATATTGGAAAGTGTGAAAGATTCTTGATATAAGAGCAGGATCGCCATTAAGTGCGGTTATTTAAGGCAAAGTTAATCGGACGAAGCAGAAGAAAATATAAACGGGCACACCGGGACGTGTGTACCCTTGTTGTTGTTGACGCGGATGAGGGCATAATAATTATGTCCTTGACATTCTAACATGAACAATTAAAGATGTTTGCGGTAAAATCAATGTATCCCATCAAAAGACCGTCTCTTATGTGAAACAAATTTGATTCAAACCTGATTCATACTTAACCGATTAGTTAATGGAAACACTTTCAGGGTAACCAAACTAGTGCCAAGGCCTAAATTAATTCCGTGGCTCCGACACCCGACCGAGCATTGTCTTTTATCAACGCGGAGACTCGCAAGGTCCGAATCTCTGATGCCGTTATCGAATGTAAATATACTCGTTACTAAATTTAAAAATCGCATCGCAGCCAAGGACCTCAGTCAGGGTTTATTTACAGTTGGAATTTGCAAGGTCTACTGCCCTCGGATCGTGACAGGAGTATTATGGTTAAAAATGTTCGTTGAATTTTGTTCAATTGTCATTTTGCGCGTGTATTTGGAAATGCATTATAAGTCTTAGAACTTTGCGCGTCAGTTCCTACAGTCGATCAACGGGGACGACAAAGGGTACACGACAAATTCAATAATCACTTTTATTTATTTTATTTTTAACACAACACAACATACCATTACTAGGTTCACATTTACGGGTGTAAAGTAATTGGGTGTTTCTGGCGCAATTGCGAATGGAATGCTTTATTTTTCTACATCCACATTGCCTATTATGTAGAAAAAACGAATTCATAATTTCAAAGGGAATGTCCCGTGAACACTAGAACACCAGTGTGTTTTTGGAAAGTAATTTTGAAAAACTTATTCTCACGGACGCGGACGCCCCTTTTGGTCGCCCACAGGCTTCCCTACTTTCCATCCTATGAGTGAAATGGTAATGAAATCCGTAGACATTGAATACAAGTACGGAGTCAACATCAGATAGAGAATATTCACCAGGGTGCAGAAAAAAAACGCTACAGAAATTGGAAGAACAAGTAAAGTAATGCTAAAATACAAAGTAAACACTCGTAAGGACAGATAACACACACCCAGAGTGTTACCCCCAGTATTAACGATAATCTTGGTTTGGCGAAGTTGACTTTCACCTGAAATTGAATTATGGAATAATTGCTTAGAAATGAATGGCCAAGAAGTCAACTTTCAAAATAAAAATAAGCAAAAAAAGTAAACAATTTCTTTCTAGTTTTCTTCGGACTCGGATGTATGTAAACTCGTCGTCCACCTCTCCGACATCTTTTCACGAAAGCGCTAGTCGTCCTCGTCCAACAATCCCAATAGCTCACTTTCATTAAAATTTTCCAGAACTCCTTATTCTCTTCTTGCTGATTGCACAGGTGTGTATGTTTTGTGGAATCGAATTAAATAAGAAATTTGTTCGGTAATAACGAGTACTAGCATATGGTATTTCTAAAACAGATAGTTTTTCCATGATATGATATACCGTATTTGACTTGCAAATACATCACTGTTCAATCATTTGCTTTGAACTTGTGTTTTATACAAGTGATCTGGGAATCCCCGTGAAAGATTTTCATTGGCAGGCTACTTGTAGTAAGTAGACAAACTCCACAGTAATCTGGCCCTCAAAACTTGTGTTTTCCCATATTTGAGTGATTGAGATAATTCTTACACTTTTCAACCCCTGGACAATCGACGTGACATATTATGTCCAGTATATCCAATTACAAGTGATCAAACAAGAGGATACGTTGTTGCATCGGATAAAATTGTAAGTCAAATTACACACTAAGGCTGTATAAAAAGTCCAAAGTCATTGTTGCTTTTGGACCAGTCACATCAACTTAAATAAATCCGTGTCGATTCAAATTGTCTAATAATGCGTAAAACATTACCTTCAAGAGGTCACATTGTTTTGCTGATTTTAGGTTTATTCTCCTCGTGTCTCGGTAAGTAAAGGAGAGTAATATGAGAAACATTACAGAGCTGATCATATTTCAGTTCGCTTCGTTTATTGTTGAAACGTATAAGAAATGGGCAAGGAATACATTCAGTTTCGGAGAGCTTTTTAAAATAGAAACTGCAGGGAAGAAATGCTTACGAGGAACACAGTTTTAGATGACTATAGACAAAGGTACAAACGTTTCGAAAAATCGAAAACGAATTTTAAAGATGGGGTAGTGAGTGACTCTTTCAAGAAATTGAATAAACATTTCTAGCATAGACCAAATCGTTTATTCGAATAGTTTAATATGGAGGACGATTTCGGAACAAGACGGCACAATATACTATGGAAATATATACCTTGCAAATTAATAACTTTTTAAATATCTGTGATTTTAGCACTCCCGCGGCCATTCAGCTTGTATTCAGTTCGCATTGTCGGAGGAGTTCCTGTGACCCGAAATGAATTACCTTACCAAGTGAGTTTGGAAATTTATGGTCGACATTCTTGTGGTGGATCAGTGTACAACAGAGATTACATTCTCACTGCTGCCCATTGTGTCGATGGCTATAGTAACAGTTATATTACAATTGTGGCTGGACAACACAGTTTGAGTAGTAACGATGGCACGGAACAAAGTCGGAGCGTTTCAAGAATTATCACACATCCGAGTTATAATCGGTTGACGCTTGAAAATGACATTACTCTCCTTAGGTTAACCACACCTTTCTCTCTCAACTCAGCCGTGGCTTCGATCGGACTCAATTATGGAATCATATCGTCAGGTAAATTTTGAACTAACTTAATTGTTTGAATTTTAAACAACCAGGATATTGCAAGCAGCATTTCGATTAATACTATAGTACTAATTAGATTACGAAATATGAAGTATATCATAGTACGTTGGAACAAATTTCAAGTAATGGGAGTACTTACTATTGTTGTTCTTTCTTTAATTACGAATATGAACAGGTGATGCCGTCGTGAGCGGATGGGGAACTACTTTCGAAGGTGGTAACCTTGCAGATATTCTTCGAAAAGTGACTGTGCCGATAATCTCAGACGCAAAATGTCGTGAAGTTTACGGATCTGATATAAAAGATTCAATGATCTGCGCAGGTAATGTTTACAACAGTTTATTCTGAAAAGACTGGCCAAATAGAAAAGGCATTATCTATCAATATCTATCAGGTTTCGATGCAGGTGGCAAGGACTCCTGCCAAGGAGATTCCGGAGGTCCAATGACAGTTGGATCTGGTTCTGGAAGGTCTCTCGTGGGGATTGTGTCTTGGGGTTACGGTTGCGGCCGACCTTTCTATGCAGGAGTTTATACAGAAATTTTTTACTTCACCGGGTGGATAGTTAACACAATTAGCGATAATTACGACTTAGAAAATTAGTTATTGTAGTAATTATACAGACTTGTTTATCTGGAAGACACGGAGTGTATATTTGACCAGTGTGCCTTGGGATTTTTATACTCCCAGTCTGACTTGGTCTGATTTTGATAATGTCTGAAACGTGCCAAAATGTTGGAAGTAATAAAATTGTCAGCTTTTAATGACGAGTTCTGTTGTGGTTGCCTTATTCATTTAGCTGTCACTTCACTCTCAAAGGTAGTTTTTATAATACTACTATCAAGCCATTTAAAATTACAATACCAACAGCCAGGTAAGAAACCTATTGAAAATATTTGGAATCGCTACGATGTTTCCAGAAAATGATAGCAACACCTCACCACCCTGACTGACGAATCACCAGTCCGAAGTTCTGTCGTACTAAGTTTCTCGTATATATAACTAAATTTATTTTTCATCGTGCTTGCAAAAAAATCTGATATTTCGCATTGGGATTGGGGCCCTCTTAAGTGCGCACTTCTCAACAAACTGGCCGGAAATTTTTCTGTATTAACTTTTCGTTACATTCTCAAAGATTCTGAAGCTTTTGCTTGGCGGTTCATTCTGAATTCTGTCTTGCAATAATTTTGTTAGGGTCTTGCGGTGGGACGTTAAGGGTTCAGCTCGATATTTTCAAAGCTACGCCGAAAGTGTCTGCAACGGCTTCTGAGTTAGTGAACTCATTGATAAAAATCGAAATTGTTGTCGCCATAAATTTAGATTACTGTATTTGCTCTATTAGAACCTGGGGGATTTATTCTAAAAATCTATCTCCTGGCCAGTCGCTTTCTCCACTTTCTCCGCTTTCTCTACAAGGGGGCGTGGAGAAAGTAGGGAAAATACCCTGGTCGTAGGCGACACACTTCTATTAGAGCAAATACGGTAAAATTGTGGACTGTATTTGTAGTTTTTACCAGCAAGACATAAAAACAGGAATGTCGATTTTAATTCCAAATGCCAATACATTTATTGCCAGAAGGTATCTGATTTTGTATATGGCTACCTGGCATACACAAAACAAAGACCACAAAAACAGTCCAATGAGTTGCATGGTGGTGGTGGTAGCATGATCAGCATGTTCTATTTTTGTTCCCGGGGCAAGTTGCAGACTCAGACAAGAAAATTTGACAATTTCCCTACTAGTAAGTACGAAAGCGTTGTCAACTTATCTTGCACACAACCGCTGTTAATGGGTGAACCTCAAAATAAATTAACGGAAAGGTTTCGTGACATCATTGCAAACAGATTCAGAATTAATGGTCACGTTGGAGGGCCAGGACACCTGAAGGTGCTACCCCAACAAATATATAAATCTCCATGTCAGTTTGTTTACAGCTTTCTTATGTGGAACAGTAAGGATATGGAGGTCATCATGTGGTCAGATCATCATCTGACCTCATGATCTGATCATGATCTGGTCATCATGATCAACTATTCCCGAAAGACGCTGTCCTGATTTATCCCCCTAACAGTTTCAATTTCAGGAGACATTACATCGTCCAAAATGGTTAAACATTTTAAATATTTTTTAATTCCACAAAACTGTTAAACCTGAATTCGAACACTCGGTCTTGAAGAAATATGAATTTATTTTTAGTCATGAAAAATTCGAGTTTAGGATTAAGTGTTTATTCGAACCTGTTATCGCCTATCACTTGAGTGAGCTGTGTCAATTTAATCAAGTTCGACAGACAAATTCTGCTAAGGTTGGGCTAAATCATTTTCAATTGTCTGAATAATTGTCACGGTCATCGCTCAACCAGATATATTCACCGAATGTACTTCAACAACTAACCCACGTAAGTCAAGGATGAGCGCACAGTGACATGTCCTCTTCCCACTTGAAAATATTGCGTCTAAATTTTTATGCCAACTTGCACGAAATTCTACTCGTGAACTCGTGTGTATTAGAAAGTTTTGGATTTTGATAACGAATTCGCATGCATTTTGCTGTAAGGTTAGCTAATATTGATTGATAGGTGCAAGGGGAAATTCCAGATCCAGAATCCTTTTCTGATAGACAAGTCAATCATGCTTAGGGGACACATTACGGTTAAATAATTTTTGAACAGCTTATCGGCCACGGGTTTGCATTAATCCACCCACAAATTGGTATAAAAAGGCCCGACAATTATAGGTGAGCTACAGTTTCCGCCGTTTTGGACAAGTAGTATCCAATTTCATAATAATGAAGCTTTTCATCGTTTTGTTGAGCCTTTTGGCCGTGAGCCAGGGTAATTAAAAACTACCTTTCTAAACTTTCAAATAAAATTTCAGTAGAAAAGTATTACTTTAAAAATTCAGTTCTACGTTCACCATCTCATCCAAGCACTGCCTAATTGTTCATTTTCTAAAAATGTTTCAGCTGTTCCACGATTCCTGAAGGCGTGGCCAACCAGGATTGTTGGTGGAGAGCCAGCAACCCACGGAGAATTCCCTCACCAAGTCACCTTCAGATACAACAA
>JAQGCA010002963.1:0-12745 GCA_034698945.1 Protaphorura quadriocellata | reverse complement strand
AACCCAGATTCAGCCGACAAGTTGCACATTTAGCAAAGAACGAAGGCACGGACTCCAATCATTTTGGTTTCATTCACATTCGCTGTATAATTTTTTTCGCGTTTTCCTTCTGCTATTGTATGAATGGATGCCAATTTGTATATTTTTTGCACTTTCTACCTTCAAGTATGTATGACGACATACTTATTAGCATACTAGTAAAACTACAGTGTACAGTCACTTCTAGTCGACAGTAAGTACTCGTATATCGCGCTTATCACACCGGGAGTGATAACAATGATGTCTAGTTCATTAATGTTAATTAGAAATTAAACTTGACCCTGACGTCATTTCGTCAATTTGATTTTTAAAGAGCAGTCGTTTCCGATTTACTCATCAAGTCACTGAGTTACTACATACAATAAGATGGAATTTTGAATACAAAACGGTTTTCCGGAGTTGAGGTTCTCAATTCTAGAGAAAAATGTCTCAAACGGCTACGGTGGAAGCCGTTTGTTGGGATATTTCAGCCGGAGTCGTTGGAACAGTTTTTGGACACTGGATTTTATGTAAGAACATTTTTTGTTAATGGAATTATGGATTAAATAATAAAAAATTTCGGGGTGACAGCATAAACCGGTAAATAAATTTAAATGTAACACCGGATTAATTTTATCTGCTCCTGGTGTCGTTACTTTGAAGATTACGCATTGCAACTGTTCCTAGTTGGCAACTTCGTCACCGGGAATTCCCCTATAACGGAACAGTGTTAATGATAGTTAACTAAAAATGTGAATTTCTAATTTCGAGGTTTCCAACTTTTAAAATTAGACAAAATGTCATAATTATAACCCAGAAAGCCGACTCGCTATAGAGCTTAAGCTTTACCGTTAAGTATTTGCAACATCTTTTTATCTGCTTAGATGCCACTAGCAGATCAAAGGAAATGGCGCCGGACGCTATTGACCACGTGGGTATCGTCGTCTTCGATCGCCTTTATGAATACGGAGATGGTGGAGTATTAATGAGCGAGGTAGACCTCGGAGTTTCAAAATTTTACCAACTGTGCTAAACATTATCATTATACTGTTTCAATGATCGAATTGTTTCTTAATTATTAAACAGAACGAAGTCGCTCCTGAAACTCTTGAAATTCCGTCAAGGTATCCAGTTTCTTCCGTTCGGGACCGGGAAATGGTCGGAGTTACGAAGAAAACAAAAGAGGAATTCCACAAATGGCTGAGCACCAATGATGACGGAACGTTTAAGTAAGCACTGATTTCTAGTTATGCAGTGATGAAACCTGTCCAAAGCGACCTAGTAACAACAATTTAGTCGTGTAGCCATGCTAAACCGTGTCCAGATAGTCGGGAAGACAGGTTTCACTTTGTCAACTAAAGTAAGGTGAAGTAGGAAGGTAATCTTTCTACTACAGCTTAAACTAAATAATATTATACTAAACTCGCATCATTGGACACTTTCAGGGGTTCGCGTTATGATTTGGTCGATAATAGCTGTGTTGTTTGGGGCATTGAGGCGTGTCGTTTCCTCGGCGTACGTCATCCCGAAAATTGGGATAAAATCTTGGATTGGGCCAAGAAAAAGTAAATAAAAAATAAAATATTATTTAGAAAATATTCAGGTATTATTTACAAATTACTCATTCTCATTTTAGCGAACAAATTGCGAGTATATTTGGAAAGGCTGGGGTTCACTCGAGAGCTGGGTCTCAACTACTTGTTCCAGCGAATTTGGGAAACGCCAAAGCTTACAAAAAATCCAGGTATACTTTTTGTATTATGTATACATATTATTACGAAGCAACTTATTCTCCGGCAGAATATGAATATCGACACCAAATCTGATTCTGGAGACCAACTATAAGTATGACCAGTTTGTCCACGAAATCAAATTTTGGTTCGTTGTTAGTGAAAGTGAGGACACCGAAGGTCAGGCTGAGGAATCACAAGACCGCTCCAAATGTTGGAAATGTTGGATATGTTGTGGTGGCGAAGGGGAATCCTGACCACTTTCGTATCGGCGAAACTCGAAGGTATTGCCTTCTGTGACCTCCAGCGTTTACTAAAGGTCAGAGTGTCAGAGGATGGCAATTCAGGGTCAATTCTAGTGTTATTTTAAGGGAAGGTCATGGAGAGCTTGTCTAGTGTTAACCAAACGTAGCAAAGTTTGTATTCTGTCGTATTTATTAATTCGGTGGCCTCTGGACGTCATTTGAGTTATCGCAAATGGCTGAAGCTTGGTACGGTGTGCCTCCCCGACATCCGCTTTTGTATGACGTGCCCTTTCGTTGTGTATGAAGCTGATACTGAACTTATACTAACTTACACTAATATTGAAGCTTCTATAAAAGTGCAATTGAGTAGCCAAGGTATCGGACAAAATAGTATTCGCGCACGAAACCTTAATTTTCGTGATCTGGGCACCTAATGCTAAATCTTTCAAGCTTAGCGTGCTCTGAGGAGTATTGAGTATTGCTTGAATAACAGTTGCCTTATCAAATCTTAGACGAAATTTTGTAGTAATATCTACAATAAAATTCTTTAATTCTTTTGTTTACAGTTTCATCCATTCAACAATTGGCTTGTTCTCATTCCCAGTATTCGGCGATAAATCTAAAAATGACGGTGACAAAATTTATGAGTAATAAATATTTACGGCAACGTCACCAGCATACTCGCCTTGCGCTGAATTTCCGGTGTCAAATTCAGTTAAAATCTTTCGTCTTTTTACTTTCTTTTTGTAATCCAAATGTATATTTTTTGTTCCGATTGATATTACAAAATAAATCATTCAAAGCACAATGTGTCTTGGAATGTATGACAATCAACTTCTGCCTGGTGTGATTTCCGAACAGGTGGAATGATACTTAAGAAGACTACGAACAAAGACGATGTTTCAGCATATTGCGCTTTTATTTCTCACAAACAAATTACTTTCGGCCAACATATGGCGGAGAATGAATGCAATGAATAAGCAAGCGTTGTTATTTTGAACTCAGACATTGATATTTCAGTGAGTCTGACTATGCATGCGCGGGCGCGTATGTGTGTTCACATAAACAGCACAACCAAGTGTTGATCGGATGATCGCAAAAAAGTCTTAAAATTTTATAAATAATACTTAAATAACTGAAATTAATTCCGTATGTATAGCGGATTATTCAACAGCTCTTTCCCTATCGCCAGCAATGGGGAGGAGTTTAACATTAGAACTATGATTCAGGTCAAAAAATTATATTATGATATTTGGCACACATTTGTAAACGTTGGGAGACATTTTGATTGACCAGGTCAGTCAAGACTATGCGGTTTTCGAGACTAAGCAGTCAACTAAGGATTTTCATTGGCTCGCAATAATTTAAAAATCCAAAATGGCCACTTCTCTGATAGCGAGTTTCATATGATGGGATTTTAGTGTCGAAATGTTTAAGGAAATAACATAGAAGAGCTGGGAGGCTTGGACCTTAGGGGTCAAAGCTCACAACGGCATTTATGTTTGCGGAAACCCTACTTGAAATTGAAAATCGAACGGCCAGGTCTGAAACTATGCTTATTACGTTCCAAGAAAAAGAAAAGGCTGACTTGCGGAAGGTTTAGTTTCTGATATATACGGAATCCTGCAGAATATTTCTCAACCAAAGGTTCATCGGAGCAGTTATTTTGCCCATTGGACCCCCCGCGGGATATGATGGAACTGCGCAAGCTAACCTTTCGTTTTGAAATAAAAATTGGATTCAAGGGTCTTGCAAAAACCTTAACCCAAATACGACTGTCAGTAACCTGTGATCTCACCATCAAATTCTAGCTGAAAATTGTTGTTCAAACTACAGCGGCCATTTTGTTTACATTAAAAGTCAAACGCAAGGGAGTTTAAAAAACAGATATTACAGTGATGTTACATTGAGCTAATCTTAAATACTATGTTATACTCTTCAACAACATAAATTCTGAATAATTATTGTACTACATTGAGATTCTTGTCTGAGATAGCGCATCATTGCACTTCCACGTGACATGCGCAAACGATGAGCTACCAGTTATCTAACCCTGTCATATAGTTTCTGATTAGTTCAGTTTTGCTCATCGAGGGCGCTGGTTCTGGGCCTGCACTTCCAGACTTATAGGCATCAGAACAACCAACGCCATTGAATAGCACACTTGAGAAACACTCGAGAAACACTCGCATACTTTTAGTGCGCCGTCCATCCTAATCAGCTAGAAAGCAGCGGGGGATTTGATCATAAACGTTTCCTCAGGTACGAGTTTCAAAATTTTATAATTGGTTATTACTATAATATAATGCGTAAAATGCGTAATAACCAACACCTGAAGTCTAAGTCTCTACTCTGTTGAATCTACACATCACACTAATCAATAATTTCGTAGAATATTAATATTATTTCTTTATTATTTGGGTGATGCAAAATTATTGACGAGCGAAGGTTAAATTGAAGGGTTGGGGTGGGAAAATCTGGAAGCGCTTTTGCACCACCCTGTCTGACCTTAATAGATATATTAATATGCGCATAATATTATGTATTATCTCAAAACCCTTAACGATTAAATGACATGACCGATGGTTCATATATTTTGACTCTCGCTTACGCCGAACTTTGGAGTTTCCAGAAATTAATGAGATACACATTTAGTAGAGACTTTTGTCGAGGCGAGGCACTAGTGAGGTATTAGTATTGCAATAACCTCTTTCTTTGAAGAATTTCGTGAAAAGTTTCATTTACCTAAACAACTTTCTTTTGACGTCGCCATTACTGCACTAAAGGGTTCCTCCCAAATATTGCAAAACCATCTCTACAACTCTATATCTTGATATTGAAATCCTAAACAATTATTTAATCCTCAACTATTTTGTAAAAAAAAAATATTTTTGTAACGTATACTGAGTCTTAGGCTAACGTTGTTGTAACGTCAGTGATTATCCTTTTAAATAAATGGTAATTTTTTCTTCAATTCAGCACGACGCTTTGAAACTTTAAAAGATCTCTAATTGGGTTTGTTCCGTTTTTCAAGTGGCTGTGGGTAGGTAAATGAGTATCACGCTCAAATAGGTCTAAGGATTCCACATTCAATTCTCTACAAAATGTATATTTCAGTCTTCCGTTGGAAGTTCAAAAATTGGGCTGTAATAGAAAAGATTCAGCATAATACGAATTCAACATGAATGATAGGTAGGTACGCGCGTCGCATCTAAATCAGCGGCGCAGGCGCTTCCAAGGTCGAATTACTTGTCCAGTCACCGTTTCATAATTTTTCTCATTTTACTCACAACGCGACGATAAATGGAGGGTGAAGTAGAGGTCGAATTTGAAGGCGAAGCTTTAGATGAGCCTGAAGGAACAGTCAGCTGGGACGAGGAGCTTGCAGTTACCGCCGCAGCACCAGGAGTAGTAGGGGAAGAAATCTCGGGGTCATGACCTTGACCATCTGCGGGTATGCTGTCATCCGGAGATAAGTCAGTACATTCTGGGAGTGCTAAGGAAGCCGTGGGTGTCGGCGACGACGCCAATGACAAGGTCATCGGAGGTGGTGGAGGTTGGGAGGAAGTAGATGGTATCATTCTAGGAGGTTTTGCGCATGCATTAGCGCAAGGCAAACGTCATTCAGGTTCCAAACATGGAGGAGTGTCATCTTCACTAGTAAGATAGAATTGAACCGAAGGTCCCACCGCTGGAGCTGGATCCGTATCTGTCATTTCAATGGCTGCTCCTTCTTCCGAAATATGACTGAACATAGTGAATTTATTCGGTTCTTCCTTAGTCGATGAAGTCGACTCTTCAGAAGAACCCACATCTTGATCTTTTATAATCGCGGCTGACATTGGGGGTGAGGGTGGAATAATACTCTGGTAATAATCACGATTTTCTTCAAGAGCATCCAGAATACTTTGGGCGGCCGGATATACTAAATCAGTCCAAGTCTCCCATAGAGGGTGTACAATGTAGTCAATGAAGCTAACCTAAAATAATATAAAAAAAAAGTAGTAGTCAATTTTAATTGTTCTGCAAATATCAATTATGTCCATTCTTATATCCGTTTCCACTCTTATTTATGGCTATTTTGATGAAATTTCTAGAGATTTGATATAAATATATATGTCTCATACCTGTGTCTTTTCAATTGTAGCGTTATAGCGATCACACATGGGCGATACGTCTAAACCCTGTTCACGTTCCTTGTCCCCTTGAACAAAGAATTCATCCATAAGTCTCCCCACCCATTTTTGGTAGAGAGGTAAGGGTTTGGTTGGATTGCTTAAGTCTGCACAGTGAACCATGTTCTGTAGAACCTGGAAAATTAAAGTTAAAATGAGTATCATTAATGATTTAAAGCTATCCTACTGTCAGCTCGAACTCGCGATTTATCAGCTTAATAAATTTAATGTCGTTAAACCCGAATCGGTATCGCCGAAGTACTCAGCGAAGGCATTTGAGGATTCCAGTACTAACCTTCTAGGGAAGCGGCAGATCGTGTATTGAACCGGCTACCTAATCTAAAACGGCCTGATACGCTCATGAATATCTTTGCGCTATACTCAACCTCCATTTGCTAAGATCTGTTAATCCGATTTTACAGATAATCGAAGGGGATATATCCGACCGAAACCCCTACAGATTATTCTATTCTAAACGTTTATTCACGAACGTAATTTCAAAGACAGCAGATCTGCCCAAAACGTCGCTTTGATAATCGCAAATCCTGAATCATCACATATGCCACTGATGACTTCAAAATACCAATAAAGTTAATTTCATAAACGTTCTGATTTAAAAAAAAATTAAACGTATACTGATGATTAATCTTATTGGCCACTGGTGCCGTCCTGAGAGTAACTGTCGTTAATTAACGTTGATTTTCCTTCTCTATTACCAATTAATGCTTTGTCTCAAGGCTATAATCTAGCAATGCTGACGAATTATAAAATATGAACTTACTTGTATTCTGTCATTGTAATTGTCCAAGAGAAGTACCCCAGACCCCGCCACCTTCTTCGTTTCTACCATTGTCTTCAAGTCGGCGAGTAAGCTCATATGTTTCGACATATCAGTGGCCAGCACCTGCGATAACATACGTAATTGGAATTAGGAAACCTCATTTCGTAACATCATTAGTTGTAGCTCTAATTCAATAACAAATAGTTAAATTCGTCCTTACCATGTCAATCACCATTTTTCTCAACGTTGTCCTTTGTTTCTTTGTCAGCGTAGCAAAAATGTCACAGTCTTCACCCTGTTAGTTAGTTAGTTAGTTAAGTTCTTTTATTCAGGTCAAGAATTTCAGAAAACTGTTGTCAATATTCGGACCTTTTTTCCAACAACAAAGGAATAACAGAGAGGAAAAATACCGATATACAATAGATATGGCCTTAACTAATAAAGTAATTCATATAATAATTAAAATACATTAATGTTATAGTATAAATCTAAATACCTGAAGTATTTTGAAACCAACGGCTAAATGATGATTCTCCAGCACAGACTCATCATTGTATAAAATGGCTAGCTCGGAACCTAAACAAAAATTTGCCAAAATATTAATTTTCAAATTCATAAATAAATGGTATTTTCAACTCTGGCACATTGCGCACACACGAATGACCGCCAACGTTAATATATTGTTTGAGTATACGTAGCTTGGCCCAGATAGCGATGACGGACTGGCAAGCTCCAATACAATGTTCTTCAATTTCAAAATATTAAATTATGGCCTTTGTCGTATACTTTCTTACCAGTATTGACTAAAAATTGATTCGTGAGTCCAGGATGATCAACATCATGAATAGCGGCGGCGAAAATTGCAGAGAGAATTTCCAAATTTGTAAAAACAGACTAAAAGGGAATTTAGAACACATAAGTTAGTACATTTTTAAAGTAAGGATCTCCTTCTAAAAGACTTTAACTTTGGAAGCTCATTCACCTCCAGAGCTGGAGAATTGAGTAAATAGTGAATAGAATGAGTGACATCCGCAGCATGGACACTGTTATGATATGGCACATCCTTCACGTAATGATCTTCAAGCGTCATCAAAAACGTTACAAGAATTTTAGCAGGGATTTTAAAAGTCTTCATCAAATCCCGTTCCTAAAATATCCAATATTACAAAAGAATGAATTAGTTCAGGAAACATGTTTGTTCCATATTTCTAGGGTACAAAAGGTAGGGTATCAGTAGGAAAACTATAGGCGCATGAAATGTTCGATGAATAGTCCTAATATTCGAATTGAGAAATCTGAAACCATCTTCTATAGATCCGACTAAAATACCCGGCTTTCGACATCCTACCGAGAATACTAATCCAAGAAAAGCCTTCAGCCCCGTTAGGACAGTGATTTGTCGGGAGCTGATTAGTTTTGACAGAGTATGCATAGCGGAAGCGCTTGATCACATGACATAAGATCACGAAAGAGCCACAATTCCTTTTGAAGTCCATTTTGATATATACAGTTATTATAGGAGAACACACATAGGAAATCCGAAGTCCTGGGATGATGTTCGTTTTGACCTATTTTAGAGACATTGACCATGCAAGACGTCATCGCCGTCAATGCCGAAACGAAATGCCGGTTTCTTTCATTTTCCTTGCCTCTGCTTAGATTTTTATCTTACAAGGGAAATATCAGATATGTTCTTCGTTGACCGCGCTGATGGAACCTCTAGTATAGTTGTGAGGTAAACCTCAGTGGAAGAAATCTCTTTAAAGTGGTAACCAGGTGGTACAAAGTAACCTCTTATCATTGCGCTATGTGGAGGGTTCGATCCCATCGGAATGACAATGTCTGGCGGCTGCTTTAATGAATTTCTTCCCCACTGGAATTTTTTGTCGCTACTACCTATCCCAGGTCAAATGGGAAACAGCCAAATATTCGCGATAAATCCGCAGCGAGCGCGAGCACTGCGGTTGATAGAACTGTAACAAATCGTATATAACTTTATGTATTCCTATTCCGATAAGGCCACGCTGAAGGAGAGGCAAAAGTTATGATCCGCCCTGTATTACTAAAAGAAATTATAGAAACATTTCGAACGGCTCAATCCCAGAAGAATTATAGTAAGTGTGGTTCCCTTGTGAGTACAAGAGAGACGTATGAAACTTTTCTGTTACATTTCCATCTCTATCTCTAGTTCTCTGATATTGCCTAATCCGATAATCCGATCCCAAGCCTTGCATTGCGATACGATGGGCGAAGCACGAAACCACGAACGACATAATTCCCTTGCAAAGGATTTAGGATCGGTTCTTCTCAAACTCCTGACAACCATGACCTCCTTCTAATAACTTATTACATTATACCATTGCATGAGTTAGGGTACTTTGCTAATAGAGTTAGTAGTTTTCCATACAGAAGGGCTTTCTTATCGAATTTAAATCTACCAATGAAAGGACGGAACGTACGTGATTTACAAAGAAATCTCCCAATTTGAAATCAATTACAGGAAATCATTAAAATGTGGACGTGCTCGGACTTAGCTTACTTTGAATATCGTATATCCAACGGAGGTCAGGGGTCGATGATTCGTGATCTCCGCTATCCGGAACATATCAATTCCCCAAGTGTTAAAAGTCTCGGCTAAAGTCTGTTCAGAAAAGGAATCAGATATATAAAAATTGAATATATTACATTATTAACAATAATTGAAAATTAATTAGCGGATGTCCACTAATAAAATTTCCTTCAAATGCGAGGGTGAACTTACTTTTTCAAGCTCATCCTCATAAGGTGTCTCCACTGCAAATTTTGGTAGGGTGTCTATTGAAATATTGTTAACATGTTTATTATGTTGAATATTAACACAGGTTATTTGGGACATTGGAAGAGAAGCGTTCAATTTTCGACGACCAATTCGATGCGTTGGAGCTGCGGCCACAGCATCAAGTCCAGCCGCTATCCATGTATTTGGAAGCATATTACTAGTTATTGTTTTAATTCCACCTGAAAAAAAATAAAAAAAATTTTGGTGGTATTACACGAGGTAAATAGCTGCAGGCAAAATATTGTAACTTAATTTACCTTTAGTTTGACCAGGTATATCAATCTCCTCAATTTGAAGCGCAGGTAAATCCATTTCGTCTTGTTTATCTACAATTAATATACTCGTAAAATATTGTCGAAATTACGGATTTTCAAATTGAGTACTACTCACCTAAAAATGTGGTAAAAATATATTCTGAGATTTGATTGCCAGATTTCGATGACTCCGAGAAATGGGTTAATTCTTTATTCAACATTCTTTTAAACTAAAATTTTATATTAGAAGCACCGATTAGTGATATAACAATATATGAATTTTACGAAGCCAAAATGGTCCGTCTATTTTTCAGTACCTTCGATGTCGCCATGTCTGAAACACTTCGGTGTGTTTGTATTGCTTCTAATTGATCTAAACACCAGTCCAACTCATCTAGGGTCTCAATGGCCACTTTTGAGAAGTCTTCGTCTGCGATAATTATTAAATTAATCACAATTTGATAGAACAAATAGTGATTAAAAATTGTCCGGCTCAAAATAATACTTAGTCTTCTGAAACCACCGAACACTGATATTTTATGTGCGTTCATATATCAACAAATTAATGTCGGGATTCAGGACACTAAAAATACGTCAACAACTCTGGCATAAGTTTACGTATTTTTAAATAAAGTAACGATTCCATATGGCAGATCATAACATGCAAATCTTATGAAATAAATTCTGAAATGGAATCTCAATAGGATGGGAATTACATGACCTGCACATGACCTGCATGACCTGCAGGATGGGAATTACATGACCTGCACAATTACATGACCTGCATGACCTGCAAATTAGTGTCACCGTACTAATCTGCAGATCCAGATGACTGGACAGGGCAGGACTTATTGCAGAATACTTGCAGGTCAAATCTGCGGAATCGCCACTTCATGGAACACATGTCCCTTAGAACAGGTTAATGACTTTAAGGACGACAATTTATTAGTGAGGTCAGAATTCCCTATTATATTTGGCCGAACAATACATTTGATGACACGGACAATCAGTGAAGTCTTACCAACTGGTTTTGGCGGTTGCGGACTTTGTCCACTGGCAACTGAAGATGACCTACGAGATCTTAAAATCAAAAGATTGCACAATCATACTCAGAGAATTTGTTAAATGTGGGATAAGATGACAAATTAGAATATTATATTTACCTGTGAGTGGAGACATTTGTTAGAGATATATAGTTATTTCGAACACTTCGTAAGCTTGCTAAGATTTGGGCAAATGGCGTCACAATAAAATCCTCGCCATGTCTAAAGTAACAAAGAAAAACCATAGTTTTTTGTTGAAATTTTGACCAGAACTAAACTAAGCACGTGGATTTGAATAAACAAAACTGAGCTGACCATTAACGTGACTGAGAAGTGTCAGTACGGAATCTTTAAATATTTCGATCAACGGCCACTCAAAAAATGTAAACTAATTTTCCGACTAGGGTCCATCTGCTTAAACTTTGCACATTAGAATTAAAAAAACACGGTATTTTGGCATTAGCGGAATGACCTTTTTCACCCTTTTTAATTTGAAAGGATTTGCGAGTCATTCTTATCTCCACGCTCTGTGATTGGCAATTCAGGTTCTTGAGTAAACTCGAGTGCCATTTATTATGTCGTAACGTTTAATGAACAACCGTTCAAGGTTGGCGGGATAGTTGGCTTTTATCAAATTCGGGATCTAATCTATCTAATTGACTTTCAATTAACAGTTGTATTGCCCAAGTCCTTATCATATAAATAACATTTTGGTGGCTTCTGCCATGTATAGCGGTTTTTATTTTGACATCTGCCTACTTTTAAGGGCCAGCCTACTCATTTTAAAGACCAACATTGCTTTTCTCATAAACCGACAAAAATATGTCTCCGATGCACGACTAGATTTATTAAGTTACGCTGTCCAATTAGCAATTTAGCTTTAGTTATGAATAGTTCATTCTTCATGCTATTTTATTCTTGGATTGGTCGTGTGTGAAAACTCAATTAAGCAGAAAATTCGTTTACCTCTGCTTAATTCAAGATTAGCTTTAATAATACAAAACGCATTTGTTTGTCATATTCGTGTTAAATTCGTACCAATGTTTAATTATGTAGAAACTGGTTTGTAAATTGCAATGTAAGAACCCGACTAGATGGGACGTTGACTTGAATAAACACAATTTAATTTAACTGGTCATATTAACAATAACATTTCTGTATTCTGTCAAACTCCTCAGGGTTGACTGTTGTAAACAAGTTGACATACATAACAAACTGGGTTTACCAAGTTCGTTTGTTATTTTGAGATTGTGTCCTTGCCGCATAAACGTTAGTTTTAGTACTTTTTCCGTTTTACGAAAACTTCGTTATTTAACGTCCGTTATATACGGATTCTTGACCATTTGTAAAGAATAGCAACATTACCAATACGAAAAGCCTTTGTATATTTTTGTCTAGTGATTCATCAAACTGTCAAACCAGAAGTAAAGATAATACCGTACACGTTAGTACTATTTTAAGTATAGTGTACGTTGTGGCCCAAAAAAAAACAAATAATGTTTTCTGTTATCGTAACTTCTCAGCAACGCATTCATACCTCTACGTATCCGAATTAGCGTTGTAAATGCCCAAAGTGCCCGGGAATATGCCCGGGAATATTCCCAAGGAATATTCCCGGGCACTTTCTTTTAGTGCCCAAGCGGGCACTTTCAAATCAAAATTTTGGGAGAAGACGACGGTT
>JAQGCA010002962.1:0-12746 GCA_034698945.1 Protaphorura quadriocellata | reverse complement strand
AATTTAGCGTAGTTAGGTTAGTTCGTACAAATTCTTGTTAGGTTAAGACAATACACATTACATTATGTGGAAGCAATACTACGCGGCTAAAAGTGCCGAGATACAGTAGGGTATGGAAATACGCAATCGGATTCTGACAGCCTAAGTACATTCCTCGTAAGAAGCATGAACCTATACCGCACTCCATATAAATATACTCTATGGTATTTGGTGTTTGACAGGATGTGGTGAAGCGTGCACGTGAGAGTAAGACGTACAAATCGAATCCGTCCAACTTCATTGAAGTTTTCCTTCAAGAGATTGACTTAAACAAGGACTCACAAAATGAACTCTACACTGGAAATTGAATTGAGATGGGAAAGGTCAGAGGTCATACGTGAAGTGTGTAATTGTAGTATTGTTATTTGTAGATGAGAATCTGGTGTGTTGCATCAACGACTTGTTCTTTGCCGGTTCAGAGACATCTGCCAACGCAGCGGCATTCTCTGTCCGATTAATGGTTCAACACCCAGATGTGCAAGCAAAACTCAGAGCGGAGATTGACATGGTGGTCGGGAGAGATCGGATGGTCAGCACAAACGACAGACCCAGGTAAGGGTCCAAACTTTTCTTTTGTGCTACGTATTTTTTTGACACATATTGTATAAAATTGTTTAACTTTTTAAAATTGATCAATTTTTTAAAAATTGTCAAGAAAAAATAGAAACAATTTAAATTAAAAATAGTTGAAATTTTTTGCAGACTTCGCTACACTGATGCCACTTGTATAGAAATCCTTCGATACTCTAATGTGGCTGCGATTGGACCGAGACGAGCTGCGAAGACGATTCACTATGTGATTCCGAAAGGGACTACAGTTATCATTAACTACTTGAGTGTCCACGTGGAAGAGAGGATTTGGGGGGATCCCCACAACTTTAGACCTGAACGATTCCTCAGTCCCACGTGGGAAATTGCCAATGCAGAGAAATTCATTGCATTCGGTGCAGGTACGGACGTGACTCCTCCCACAAAAGTTCTTCATTTTAATTCTAATTATGTACTTAATTTGTTGATTTAGGGAAGAGGAATTGCATTGGAGAAGTGACGGCTCGGACATCTCTCTTCATCGGTCTCTCCAGTCTCATCCAAAACTTTGTCTTTGAAGTTGACCCCAAGACTGGAGTCCCTAAGTAAGAGCGTTGACAAACCAGGGTTCGCGGCCTCTCCTCATCCGTTCGATGTTAGGGTCAAGTATAGGACTCGTTGACGCTTTATACTTCAACGTATGTGGACATACCCTCAACATTCCACTATTTTTTTTAAACCACAAATTAGTTACTCATTATTCGAATTATTCAAAAACCAATCATCAAGACTTTATTTCATTCCAATTTACTTAGCTTTAATATTACTTCAGTATCTTTCAACAGTTTTGGCTGAATTTTTGATCATTTCATTCCTAGTTGTCATGACTAGCGTTGTAAATACCCAATATTCCCAGGAATATTCCCGGGAACTAGTTTCTAGTGCCGGGCACTTTCAAAACAAAATTTTGAAAGACGACGGTTGTCATTCTAACTCGTCCTGTAACTCAAAATTCCGTAAAAATTAAAGAGTTCTGTCAAAATCTGGGTAGGAGAATTGCCGGTAACGGCGTACATTTTTTCCTCTCACCAAGTAAAGAGTCTACGGAAGTCAATTATAAGTCAATGGCGTAAAATACCGAGCCAAAGCATTCGGTGGATATTAACAATAACATACAATGAACCCATCCTTATGCATGTTCCTTGTCAACCGTTGAAACGCAAAACTTGCCATACAATACAAAGTATAATATTTTTTCCGGTCGAAACGTTGTACTAGGTTGTTGGCCACATTTTATTTTCAAAAGTGCCCAAAGTTGCCGGGAATATTCCTGGGGATATTCCCAAAAACCAAAATGCCCAGGCATTTTACAACGCTTATGACTCTGACGCGTTGGTTAGACCACAATTATATTTCCACAAAACGGTAACGTATTTCCCATTGCATCTGAACCGGAATGACAACAAGGAAACCAGTACTATTCTTATTCCATCCACAATAAAAAAGAAAACCATGAAGGAAAATGTGTACTTTATTTTATCACATTTCTTTCTGTCAAACTGTCGTAAAACAAGTAAATGCAAAGTACTTATTATTGGAGTGCGGCGCTCGCATATACACTTCCGCACGTTCAGTTTTATCTACTTGACAAGGGAGAGTAATGAAGTACGTCTTCACAATTAGATAGTTGAACAATTAAATAGTTGACATGCCTTTTAAATGATTTTACAACTTTCATAGGGGAACGATAAAGAACTTTCTCATCAAAATTTTCAAAGTTAGACGACTAGAATTAGTTCATTTGTACACAAAAATAACTTTCAAACTCAGGGGATCACAATCAAGAAAATTTGTTATCGGGACAATATCCTGGTGGTCAGGTCAGGTGCATCCCTTGTTAGTGTTTATCACCTTGAACCAATGTTTGTTTGATATTTGTTATTTGTCATTCTCTTCTTCAACATAACACCCTGTCCGAGGCGAAACACTGAACCACAAACAAAAATATGTAAATGTTTAAGATTTAATCACGCACTTGTTTCCACGCCTTATATGACTGTTTTTTTTATTATATAGACAAACTGGAACCTAATGGACTGGACTGGACGAGTCAGTTTGTTCTGAGGGATAAAACCAAGAACGACACTTTTAATTGCTCATAATATTAACATCTAAGCAAAAATTACTACTACTACCATGCTCAGTTATATCATTTATTTGGTTATAACGATCATCACTTACATTGTCTACCAGAAATTTGCACGGAGAAAACTTCCACCAGGTCTGGACAAAATAGATACATACAGATATAATTAACGAAATATTTATGTAATTAATAATTGCGAAATGCGGTACGAATGAAGAGGGAACTACCCGAGGTAAAGATTAATTTCGTTCGAATATTTTTTTTCGGAAGTACTTTCCCTCAAACTACTAGGAAAAAATATTTAGTTGCGACGCGGCCTTTAGATGCCTCCCAGAAAAGTTTATTTTTTGAAAATCAAAACGCCAAAATCCTAATGGGTTATTAACCCACACAAAAATCATTTTCAAAGAGGGGAGGGACCTCAGGATTTTCTCAAAAAATCTTAAATTCTCACAAGTGCTAAAACTTAAGCTAAATAGACTTGAAAGTGTACAAGGAAATAATAAGTTGGAGAAATAACTCCAATTGGGATAAATTACTTCATTGATGGAGTATCCCTAGTAGAAGGAAAGACAAGAATCATCATTATGGGAACTCCTAGTGTTAGGCAACTTAAAAATCACCATTACCCTAAGAGTAGGTAGAACAAGGAGCGCCATTATGGGTACCCCAAGTAGTAGGGAAGTGAAGAAACGCAATTATGGGTACCCATGGCGGTGGGGAAGTAAAGAAACACAATTTTGAGTAACCCTAGTAGTACGGAATTCAATGAACACCATTAAGGATACCCCTAGTAGTATGGAAATCAAGGATCGCCATTATGGGTACCCTAGTAGTTGTATTCTTTAATTTCTACTGTCAATCTACCGCTAGGTTCTGAGAAGAAATTATAATCATACAATTTCTATATATCTGGACTGGTGGTAAGTGGTGCAATCTTGGCCTCTTATCACAAGATTCTTTCACAACCAAATTGTTGCTATGAAGCAAAAGTAGAGGCAGCTTCTTTTACCGATAAAAACAAATTACCGGTAGCGGTCGAACCAGAAGAGCACTACGAGTATTTGATCAAAGGGTTGAAAATTTCGGCGGATAGTTGATTGTTCATTAAGGAATGCATTCAGATCAGATTATTCACTTCCCCACTGCTACGGGTACCCAATATTGCAGTTCTTCACTTTCCTACTACTAGGGGTATCAATAATAGCGTTCCTTGTTCAACCTACTATTGGGGGTTATATACACGCGTCTTCTCTTTCCTACTATAAATGTTAATGTATTTATTTATTTATTACAATATCCTCTAAAGAGGCCATTACGATGCTCTGCAAGTGATCAACTACCAGAAGCACTACCTAGCAACTAATAATAATCGAATAGTTTGTCATACGAGTTCATAGGATGGTGTACAATTATTGAGAGCATAAGGTACATAAAAATATTAACGTAATTAATTATAGCAGAGCATTAAAGTGATAACTCAATTGTTAATAGTAAAGATTAAAATAGTAACATAATTATACAAATAGACAATGGTACTCAATAAAAGTAAGAAAAATTACAAATATTTAATTGATTATTCAGTTTGGAACAAGCGTACAACTTAATAACTTCATCATACTCATTGTAATTATTAATTGCAATCGTAGAAGTTTGGTTTTCAAGTAAGTATTTCTTAACAGCATATTTAATTTTTAACACAATGAGTAACATCTCTAATATTATCAGGCAAGCTAAACCAAATATTACACGCTTGGTTCTTAAACATGCGTTTGCCAGTTTTAGTTAGGCCAGTATACTTAAAAGAAGTGTACGCACGATTGCGTGTCGTAATAGTACGGGGATGTCAATTTTTATGAAATCACAAAATATTTGGGCGTGGTATCCGTGGAAAATGGAGTGGGCCATTTATAGTATTCCAAATTTGTAGATGTTATTCGGAAATGGCCATTTTAGTCCATTAGTGATCAGTTGCTTTATTGGCTCAAACATGGCACTTTCAATACAAATCTTCCCGAGGGACGAATGATACGGCAATGAAACGATTTTGACATTTCCTTAGAAGCCGGTGACCATACATATAAGCGTGATAATATGAGAACAACTGCCAGGAATTTCCGATTTGTCGGAATAAGCATGTTTCGAAGAGGGTAAAGAAACCATTTTCGGGTAGTATTATTTATAAGCAGGGTTCAATCTAATGATTGATCCATTGTTAATCCAAGAAGAGCTACAGATTCGGATGAATGTATTTCAATGTTACCAAAAGTAATTGATATTGGTCCTATTGCTTTGATAATATGAGGTCGTCCAACAATTATGAATTCCGTTTTATCTTCGTTAATTTCAGTCATATTGTCACGTGTCTATTCAAAAGCGCGCTTATACTAGTCCCTGATATTATCAATAATCAGTTCAATAGAATTTGGCGGGCCAGATATTGTTAACGTAGTATCATCAGCGTACAGTATTGTTAGCCTACTTTTAAGATATAGTAGCATATCGATAATAAATGAGGCAGATAGAAGTGGTCCAATAGTACTACCCTGTGGAATACCAAGGTCAGTAAGACGTATCACAGAGACCTTGCCATTAAACACAGTCACTAAAAAGAAACATTTTATCCGATTGTGCTTCCATGTACTACTTTCATTACTTCTTTGATAAACTTGGCGCTTGGCATTTGGCAAATTTAATAATGTGGTCTTTAGCACTCCCGGACATTGTCGGTAACTAACTTTTGAAATCCTGTTCTACCATGGAGCAGGAGTTAAATATCAAACGAATTGTCCTATTGCGCTTTCAAGTTTGCTTGCTTCATTACTTAATGGATTGGTGTATCCTACGTATTCAAGGGGTCCTTCGCTCATCCAAACATCGTCGCTAACTATCTTTTGACGTATGGCTAATCATGTCTGTCTTTTGCCTTCGGCTCAATCCACTACTCGACGCACAGTGGCAGCCTTTTACCTTTCTCTCTCTTCCATCTGTCAGGTTGCCTTTCGCATCACCACTCCTCACAGTATATTCAAATATTTATATAGTTAATTAATTAAATATTTATGTTCAGGTCCGATTCCATGGCCATTGATTGGGAATCTGGTTGAAGTGGCAATGGTGGGGAAACTCCCCGGTCCCACCCTCTATGAACTGTCCAAGAAATATGGGGATATCTACAGTTTGGTCCTTGGAGTTGTCCCTACTGGTAAGTCAACTGTTCCTCTTCGAGAAACAAACAAACAAATAAGGAATTGAATTTGATTCCAGTGGTTGTGTGCGGAAATGAGACAATTCGTAGTGTGCTCAAGAATGAAGAATTTGACAACCGTGTCGACGATCAGTGGATCTTGGACCGTACTTATGGCAATAAACTAGGTAAAGCCGGAAGACATTCTAAGGTCAAGGGTCATATAGATATAACACGCAAATTCATTTAACCTCTGTCTATTCAGGTATTATTTTTGGGGAAGGGGAATTCTGGAAAGATGTACGGAAAATAATGGTGCGGATTCTTAGGAATTTTGGTTTTGGGAAGAAACAATCCATGGAGTTGCTCATTCAAGACGAGTTCGAAGAATTCGTCGAGTTTCTCAAGAAAAAGGTGGCTGTGAATGAGACGTTGACGATTGACAATCTATTTAATGCCCCATTGGCTAATGTTGTATGGAGCCTTGTAACAGGTTCAAGGTTTAGACTGGATGACCCCAATTGTAAACTCTTAGTGGACGGAATCGATGAGTTTGCACGAGCTGGTCAAGTGGGTGGGTGCACTTTGTTAGGTGCATTCCCATTCCTCGTCAACTATCTCCCTGGACTTACGGGATTCAATGGACTTCATGTTGCGGCCGTCAAATGCAGGTCTTATATAGAGGTACTCTATGCTTTATACTATTATATCCATACTGTATGGTGTATACGTATACTCTATTGTATTTGGTGTTTGACAGGATGTCGTGAAGCGGGCTCGTGAGAGTGGGACGTACAAATCGAATCCATCCAACTTTATTGAAGTGTTCCTTCGAGAGATTGACTTGAACAAGGACTCACAAAATGAACTCTACACCGGTAATAAAATAACTGTAACGAGGGGAACGGCAGGGCTGATATTTTTAGACAAATTTTACATACGTACGACCGAGTATCTTACGCGTTGAAAAATCTTGAATGGTACGTCACTCCACCCACATTTCAGGTTTCGGTCACGAGTTGACCTTTTTTGAATTTTGGTGGTGTGTTTATTTATGAGTGAATGTCACGAACAAGTAACCCTGACTACGCCCTTCTCTACAGGTATGCCAGTATTGACCCTAACAAGTTGTTATTTATCCATTGGTGCTTATTACGACAATGGGAAATAGGATTCTTCAATAAGCACCAAAGTTGTTTAAGAAATGCGTCGGAGGTCAAAATATGCCAATTCAGTATGAACTTCACATTTGGTTGCTGCGGGGTTGCGCGTCGGAATTTTATTATTTGTAAAAGGAAGAGTTTGAACATTATTTTCAGTACTGGCCAACCTATAGGGAAGAAGTTTCATTTACCTTGTGCATGACTGTCCACGGCCTCGCCTCACTTTTCCTCTCCTGGCTCGCTCTCGTTCACTTCACCGGCCCTGAAGAAACGAACAGAGTCGGTGGACGTCCTGGCCTCACACACAAACACACCTCCAAAGAATGTCAACTGGTGACCGAAAACTGAATTGTGGGTGGAGTGACATACCATTCAAGATTTGTCAACGCATAAGGTACTCACGATGGTGGTACCCGAGGTGTAACACTCCGATTTTGCTCGAATCGGTTCTGTTCGAAAGACTTACCCCACAAACTGATTTGGGTGAAGTGTTGCAACCCAGTACTTAAAATCCGAATTTCAAAAATAGCTTGAAATTTTTGAAAATTAAGTCTTTGTTCTAAAGAGTTTAGCATGAGATATCCCATCGAACTTTCCCCCAAAACTGATCACATGACTAATTTATTTGTTTTCGAAAGCCGGAAGTTTTTTTTAAAAAACTTTTTTAGAAAACCGTTAAAATGTTTGAAATAATAAATTAGATGAAAAACATCATTGGTATATAATAACAATAACGAATTTATTCACTCAATGTGATTTGGCCTTCTGGTACTTAACATACAGGGTGGCATGTAACCATTGCCACCCCCTGGCCAGAACAATCGGGGAGAGTCGGACAAAATATGAGATACACATTTTGTAGAGAATTTTATGAAGGATCTAGTGAGCTATTCTGCTTGAAAATCCGTTGCGTGTAGCGGCGCTGATCAGCGCTTAAGTAAAAATCGGCACGAAAAAACCAATTTTTCAACGGTAACTTGACAAAATATGCCCAAGATAATTTTTTTCGAAAAATCTGCCGATGCTATCTTTTTTGCAATATTTTTGTGCAATTACCAAAAATTTGTTGGACCAGTTTCGAGAAGGTTGATTTTTCGCTGGCGAGGCTTGTGGAGGGAAAAATCTGATTTTTTTATTTTGAAGAAAAAAGGCACTCTGCGAGGCCACTTTAACATAGCAAGAGAGCTAAAACAAGGCGTAGGATAATGCTTTCTTTCTTTTTTCTCGGTTTTCCCTCAACTAGACCTTGACCCAGAAAGGTCAAACATTGGAATTTTCGAGTCGACTCTTTTCCAGTCACTAAATTCAGAATCTCAGGTTGACGTTGATATAATTTTTATTTCTGAACTCCTCAAAAATTTGACAAAAACCACTGCGTCAAAATTCACTTAGTTTGGCCTGAAATCGTATCTCCAGGTCTAAGCGCCTTTGTCTAAGAATATCCGCTCTGACAATCCCCTCGTAAGTTCATTGACACGGAGAAGGTTAGAGGTCATAGGTAAAATGTATGACTGTATTGTCATTTGTAGATGAAAATCTGGTTTGTTGCATCAACGACTTGTTCCTTGCTGGTTCCGAGACATCTGGCAATACAATGGCATTCTCTCTCCGATGCATGGTCCAACACCCGCAAGTGCAAGCCAAAATCAGAGCGGAGATTGACATAGTGGTCGGGAGAGATCGGATGGTCAGCACGGACGACAGACCCAGGTGCATGAGAGTCCATCATTTTTGTATGTGAAATGTAATTGCTAATTGCTAATTTCTTTTTATAAACACGTCTTAACACTTTTCCAGACTTCGCTACACAGACGCCACTTGTTTAGAAATCCTTCGATTCACAAATGTGGTCCCGATTGCAGCAAGACGAGCCGCAAACACGATTCACTATGGACCTTACGTGATTCCGAAGGGGACTCAGGTCATCGTTGACTACTTAAGTGTCCACATGGACGAAGGGATTTGGGGGGATCCCCACAACTTCAGACCTGAGCGATTCCTCAGTCCCACGGGGGAAATTGTCAATTCAGAGAAACTCATTGCATTCGGCGGTGCAGGTATGCACATGACTCCTCCCACTACTCGTCGCTCCTCCCACACTATGAATTAGAATTATGTATGTATTTTATTGACTTAGGGAAGAGAAATTGCATTGGAGAAGTGACCGCCCGGACTTCTCTCTTCATTGGTCTCTGCAGTCTCATCCAAAACTTTATTTTTGAAGTTGACCCCAAGACTGGAGTCCCTAAGGATGTTGACAAACCAGGATTCACGGTCGCTCCAGCTCCATTCGACATTAGGGTCAAGTATAGGACTCGTTGACCCCTTAATCTTCAATGTATATACAGTGGATACCAAAAGAAGCGAGACAACGCAACTTGCCCCAACTGGAAGAGTGCATGGGCGAGGAGCACTTGAAATTCCGTGTACTCTTGCAGTTGGGGCAAGTTGGGGTGTCTCGCTCTTTTGGTATCCACTGTAGAAATACTTACAATATTCCACCATTTTATTTAAACCACAAAATAATTACTCAATTATTCAAAATCCAATCATCAAGACATTATTTTATTCCAACTTAATTAGCCTTTATATTACTTGAACATCTTTCAATCGTTTTGTCAAAACTTTTCGTCATTTTATTCCTAATTGTCATGGGAATCGAATGACCTCATTGGTTTGACCACAGAGAAATGTCCACAAAACGGTACCACGTTTCCCATTCAATCTGAACCGGAATGACAACAAGAACAAAGGAGTCCGTATTCTTATTCCATCCATAATAATAAATAAAATCGTGAAAGAAATTTTGGTTTTATCCTTTATTCATTTTTTTTCATTTCAAATTGGATACATGACCTGTCCAACCGTTAGACAAGTAAATGGGAAGTATTTAATACCGGACTGCGGCGCTAACATATGTATAACTTATATGATATATGGGTCCTCAAGAACTTTGTCAACAATTTTTGAAGATAGACGAATAAAATTATTCATTTGTGCAGAAATGTCCATCATAGTCATTAATCTCTTATGGTTCGTGGGCAATGTTCTGGTAGTCAGGTCAGGTGCATCCCTTGTTAGTGTTCATCATCTTGAACCAATACTTTCCTGCATTTTTTTGAATTTTCATCCACTCATTCCACGTTTCTCAACTTGTTCGAGGTGAACCACTCACTCAAACACTAAGAAAAAATTATAATGAATATGAGATTTGAAAAAGCACTTCATGTCCATTCTGTATTACGGCTGGTTTTGTTTTAATTATATGGACAAACTGGAACCTAATGGACTGGACGAGTCAGTTCGTTTCGCGGAATAGAACCAAGAACAACACATTTAATTGCTCATAATATTAACAATTAAGGAAAATTAACAAGACCATTCAATTACATAATTTACTTCATTGTAACGGTCATCACATACATTTTTTACCAGAAATTTGAACGGAGAAAACTTCCACCAGGTCAGTTCAAAATTGTACGTATATGTAATTTATTAACTAAATATTTATGATTAATTAATGAAATATACAGCCAATGTATTCACGAGGAAGTCTCCCTATATATATTTGGCAGGCTCTCTGGCCAAAACGCCTTAACCGAAAAAAAAAATTTAAACGTGCGGGTCAGAAATCGTTCCCCAAAATTCCGTGTAGTTTGATTTGTTTTTTTCAAAACTTGAACTAACCAAAAAATAACAACCGATATTATGGGGAAGAAACCCCGAATTTCTAGGATTGGGGTGAACGTTGGAGTTGGCTTGACAAAGGGGGCATGTCAATACCCGTGACTTATAGTAACGGCGGGTAATTTTGAGAGATTACAGGGAAACTAACATAGCTTGTACGGAGATAGGGCCAAGCACTCCACTACAGTGTGCATCATCATAAATTAGACCACTAAAAGGTAGGTCACAGCTAATTTAAAAAAACGAGTTTTGAAGGGAGAACTCACTAATAGGTTGTAGGGCGACAGTGCGATACTACACTAGAGTGTATATCATGAGTTATACACTACGGGGTGGTTCAGATGGTATTTTAAAAAATAACCGAGTTTTCATTCGTAAGCACACTAATAGGATATAGGGAGACAGTGCGGTTACCACATTACAGGGTGTATCACGAATAAGACTCTACAGGGCGGTTCGTAAGAATTTAAAAAAAACGAGATTGACGGGGAACTCACTAATAGGTTACAGGGAAGTACTACACTACAGTGTGCATCATAAATAGCACTGTACTGTGTTTCAAAAGCGCTTAAAAAACGAAATTGACGGGGGAACTCACTACTGCATGGTTGTTGTTCTGTTTATATTGTAATATGTTGAAGTTGCTTAGCAACCAAATACCATTAAAGTATAATGATGTTGATTTTTTTAGGAAATGTGAGAAAACGGTTAGGGTATGGATTGAGATGTTAGGAAGTAAATATTTTGAGATCACTCAGCAACAGAATGTAATGAAAATGTTTTGATGGTGATTCTAAGCGAAAATGTGACCAAATGGTTAGAGGGTGGACTGAGAGAGTAGGGATATTAATAGTTGGAGGTTGCACGGAATGTAATTAAAATGTTTTGAAGTTAATTCTTAGCAAAAAATTGACAAGACGACCAGGGGATGGACTGAGAGGGTAGGGATATTAATATTAGAGGTGGCATAGCAACAGAATGTAATTAAAATATTGTAATGTTGATTTTTTGAGGAAATGTGACAAAGCGGTTAGGGGATAGACTGAGAGGGTAGCAATATTAATATTTGGAGGTTGCATAGCGACAGAATGTAATTAAAATATTGTAATGTCCATCTTTGTGTCCCTACTTGGGTGAGGTCGGCCGGAGGGCCGACGGCCCTGCTAGTTTATAATTAGTATTGCGATCATTTAAGTTCAGGTCTGATCCATGGCCATTCATTGGGAATTTGGTTGAAGTGGCAATGGTGGGAAAACTCCCTGCTCCTACCCTCTATGAACTGTCCAAGAAGTATGGGGATATCTACGGTTTGGTCATTGGCGTTGTCCCTACGGGTAAGTCTCCTCGAGCAAACAAATAAACCTACAAACAAATAAGTAATCGTGTTATGATTCCAGTGGTTATATGCGGGAATGAGACAATTAGGAGTGCACTCAAGACTGAAGAATTGGACAACCGCGTCGACTTTGAGTGGGTCTTGGACCGTACTTATGGCAAGAAACTAGGTAAAGCCAGGAGACATTCTAAGGTCAAAGGTCATTTGGATATAATACAGGAATTCATTTGTCCTCTGTCTGCTCAGGTATTGTTTTTGCCGAAGGAATATTCTCGAAAGACATTCGGAAAATAATGACACGGATTCTTGGAGAATTTGGTTTTGGGAAGAAACAATCCATGGAATTGCTCATTCAAGACGAATTTGAAGAATTGGTTGGGTTTATCAAGAAAAAAGTGGCTATGAATGGGACGTTGACGATTGACTGTCTGTTCAATGCCCCATTGGCTAACATCGTATCGAGTCTTGTAACAGGGTCAAGGTTCAGACTGGATGACCCCAATTGTAAACTCTTAAGGGACGGAATCGACGAGTTTGCACGTGCAGGTCAAGTGGGTGGGTGTACTTTGTTGGGGGCATTCCCTTTCCTCGTCAACTACCTGCCAGGTCCCACGGGTTTCAATGGACTTCATACTGCGGCCGTCAAATGCAGGTCTTATA
>JAQGCA010002961.1:0-12749 GCA_034698945.1 Protaphorura quadriocellata | reverse complement strand
TTGCAATGCTGACTTCCAAATTGTGTGGGAATGTTCCAGGGTGTCAGATCGATTGCTCAGAATTAACAAGCATTCCGCCAGAAGCTCTGGTTCAACATTTATATTCCTGACACGGGTAACCTGTTGTACCAGCGGATGAATACTGATGAAGCCTTCATTCACTTCTACCATCGAGTACTCACTACTCAGCAAGGAGTTTCAGTGATTCTTCAATCCTCTCATTCGCTTGAATTGCTCCGAGGATGTCACATTTTATGCTGTCATGATTAAAGTAAGCCAGAATGTTCATAATTCTTTCAGCAGAAGGTCCGTACTCTTCAGTCTCAGAGATTGTTATCATTGTCGTATTCCAAGTTTGAAATACCTTCTTCCCATAATCGTCAGCCACTCCAAAGTCAAGTAATGTGTGACCTATGGAACTATCTTTAAGCAAGGCCAGATATACCTCAAATGAATTCTTCTGTTTAGCAAATCGCTTTCTCCGTATTTGCTAGTTTCGGATGTATGAAATGGCTTGTTGAGCAGCCAATGGCAGACCTTTTAATTCAACAGCTAAATTATATGCCAGCTCTTTGTCTTCCTCAGTTTCCATTTTCAATTTAGTTGTCATTAGTTTGGCGATATGTTCAAAACTTGGTACACATAATTTGAAATCTTCAATATTGAGGTCAAGGGATTCCTTCCTGCTCGTCATCAAAATGTATGGTTTATTAACGTCTAGCCCAAGATTTAATGGAAGGAACACGTCCACCGTTCTACAGTAATTTTCGACATCGTCAAATATTAAATAAGCTTTTCCTATCCGAGAAGAATTTGAATATCTTGGACATATTTGCATCACGGTTATTTCAATCTTGCAATTCAATGTTGACCTCTTGACAACAGCCAAGTCTTTCTATCGAGTTTTGAATCTGTTGTTCATTATTCGCTTTGATCCAAATAACATTCCCGTCAAAGAACTCCTTGTATTCACAGGCATACTTCCGGACGAGTTTTGTTTTTCCAATTCCACCCAGTCTGCAAACACATGTCAATTGGGACGTTATTCCAACGTTTCTCTCATTCCCAGTATTCCGTGTCACGAGTTTGTGCAATTCAACCAATGTTTCATCCCGTCCAACTACTTCTACCAATGGCTGAACCACATCGAACCATACTCGGGATGGTTTTGGCGGTGACGGCAATGCCATTGGTGATAACTGATGTCGTGTCTTTTCAATTTCTTTAGATGACCCAGGTTGACTTTGCGACAATTTGTTGAAGTCACAGGGTGTTAGCATCTTTAGAAGGTCATCCGATTGTCTTGTTTCTGTTTCCCGCATTATGTCAATCATGATTTCAAAATGGTGTTGGTCCTTCATCTGTATGATGTCATAAAATATTGACTTCTTGTCGTAGTCAAGACGTGTACTCTTCTAGGATAAACAATACCATGCATATTATAATACTAGGAGAAACCCGACCCCGCTAGCGATAAAATATAGTACTTTAAAATCCGTGAATTTGAATTTGAATTTGAGCCCGCACTCGAATAAGCAAGTGAACGTGTACTTCATTTGAGCAACGTTGCCAAATCTATTTTTCTGCACTGCACTGTGTTTTCCAGCGCACAGCTCGGCCAACTCGCCAATGTCACAACAATGGTGTTCGAAAACACACACACACAGACAGAAAGAAAGAAAGAAAGAAAGAAAGAAAGAAAGAAAGAAAGAAAAAAAGACAGAAAGAGGTCCATTGCCTTTTATTTGTATAATAGGTAAATGAAAAGGGGGTAAATACCCCCTTTTCATTTACCCGCGCGCTGTTAATCTATTATCGTCAGTGACGCCACCCGATATTTGTTCTGACTTCTGACAACACCGACATTCACAATTAACCGATTTTAATTGTATTAAAAATTGTTCTGTGGAAAAAATTTGGAATTGTAAAAAAATGAAAAAAAAGTTCGCAATACAGAGCGTTGCGAGTGTGTTGAATACTTATTTTACACACTTTACATAATTCATAGAGTTAAAAAAAAGTTTCCCTGTAGGTAGCCTATTCAAATCGTCACATTGGGTGGATATGGGTTTAGATTCGTTGTATGCCCAGAGTCTAACACATCGGAATCGAACCGATAATGAGTGATTCTCGGTGGATCACGATATTTGCAAAATTTATGCATATGGTTTTTTTGATTTTATATTTCTAGGTTTCCAAATAGAACAAGAACATGGAGTCGGTTTTGGAATGCCAATCATCCAGAAGGAGAAAGACAGAAACATTGGAAATACATTTTACTGTTCTGACGTTGGAATTCTAATTTTCTATTTCTATTGCAGAGACGACACGAATAAAGAAGAATCCTAGTGGGGCGTTTTCGTGAACATGCAGTTCAACGCATTCGGAAAGTTTGTTTCTCCGGCTTTCTTTACATTAGTTTTAGTTGCTATTGTGATATGTAATTACATGTTACTTGTCCCGGATGTACCGTTTGTCATGAAAATTTTTGCTGGCGTTGCAAATCTTAGTTTCACGATTTTTGTTATATTAGTGATCCAAGATGCAACCAGGTTCCCAATTCAAACTGAGGATCTTTTGTTTTCAAGGCGCAGTGGTCTGAAAGTCAGGTCCAAGTACAGAAAACGATTTCTACGTAGCTGCAGACCAGTCAGAATATACATTCGCCGATTCTTTTTCCTCTCCGAAGAATTCATTGCACATTTTTACGCGATCGTCATTGATTGTACATTAAATGTCATATTGTTGTAGCCAGGCACTGTGAACTTATTCTGCCTATACCAGTACAAATTACAAAATATACCACATTAGTCAGGTTCACGTAGCTTTGCATTTGACCGGCATCATATCGATGTATCTGACTTAAATTTACACTACAAACACGTGTCAGGACTAATAAATTCTGCTATATTATTATTTCCACCAAAGACAAATTCTATCAGACCGACACAAATTTGTCCCAGCTAATAACATTTCCTTTTTACATATAACTATACCTATACATATACAGGAAGGGAGGAATTTATCATCAAATGATAGCCTAGTTCTATCTGACCGTAATTTGTTCATTGAAAAGTTTCTAGTTTTGTGAGGTCTAATTGTGGAATAGTTGATCTATTAAGATTGTAGTTCCATAAGATACTAGTTCTATGCACCTGTCATGGTAAACGGCATTTCTGATAAATAAAATTAGTGTGCGTGAAACGTTTTGCCAGACATCTATATACCATTCCTTTCTGTCATAGAATGCTCCGACTTGTAATCCAGAAAGGTTGCAATTTATTCATGCAATTTATTATTATAACTGAAATGATTTCGGACTGGCACGACCAGACCAATTGCTAGGTCACGCGAATAATATTTATTTATTTATTTATTTACTTGAACAGCGCCCTCGTAAAAAAGGTCATTGCACTGCAAGGTGGGTCAAACAACAAATAAGAATAGTAATAGCAGAAAATCGAAGAAGAATTATGCACAACTGTAAACAATAGTAGAACAGATCAGGTATCAGATAATCAGATAATAGTAGAAGAATGTTGATTGTAGGCGATGTCATCAAAAGTAATAATAGTAAGTAGTGATAAACAAATAAACACATTTTAATAAACACATAATTTAATATGATATTAAATTCTGATATTACATTGGGACTGCTGACCGACAAAGCGTTCCGGGCACATCATGGCAATACTCGGTTATATACACTGTATTTCAGAAATATGTACCTTCTTTTTGAAATTAAATATCTTCCAAACGGTTCAATCGATTCGAGTTTTGGTTTTTTCTGAAATTGACTTCGATAACTGGAAGGAGAATTACCATAGTCCTGAAGTCCATAAGAAAACTTTTAGCAATACTTTTTCAAAAATTTCGAATTATTTTTTTTCGAAAAAGAATTAAACATTACGACTTACATTAGTATTTAAAAATATGTAACGTAAAATAAAGATTGTACGACAAAACCGATAGAAACCTTGTCTATCGACCCGATTGTGTACAATAAATGTAAAGGTCACTAGAAGAAATAAGTCACCAAAATACAACGATGAAGACCAATTCACATATAGAATGGCATCACCTCCGCCTTCACGTAGTTTTTCGATAACTGAACTACCTACCGCTACCTAACAAGGATAATAAATTAAACGTCCGGTAGATGCCGCTTAGAGCTCTCTTCTCTAACGAGGAAAGTACTCAACTCAACAATTTGACCCAAACACCTTTTTTCTGAAAGGCCTTCACCCCAAACCATCAAAACACCCATCAGCTCGAGCTCCTCTCAAAATTCAACTTTTCGCATTTTTTTCAAATTTAAATTCAAATTCAAATTTTTTTGAAGTTCAAAAACGCAAAATCGTCATATGTATTAACATGTAATAATTCGAGGTCCCCCCTTCATATTTTCCCAGAAATATGATTCGTAAGACTAGTACAATTTGTATGAGAATATTGAGAATGCTGTAGAAGATTAAACTGCAAGATGACCCACATGAATCCACAATTTTTTTTGTAGTCTCATAAATATGAGCTAGATTATCGAAATTTCAAAAAATATTAAGATTTAAAATTATGAAAATTTGAAAAAATTTTAATCTTTATTTATTCGACTGCTTCTATTTTGAAAATCGCAAAATTTAGAAAGAAGATTCAGAATGTAAAAATTTTGATCCTAAGCCGTGAAAACCTTGTAATCTTGTAATATATTATTATCTACATGTATCTACATGTACAAATGCCGTAATTCCTGATGTTGTTGACCTTTAATAAGTTGGATAATTATGAATTCTGAATATATCAGCACTGGGAATCTGATTTATATTACCATAAGAATATTTACCAAAAATGAATTTGTCGGGCAATTCACAAAATTCGTGAGTAATTTTGGTAATTTAAGAAGTGTTTACGGGGAAGACTACTGTGTAATATGATATTATTTTGCGGATAACAACGATAATGTCACTCAACACTAATATCATTTTCTGTACCACGTTTACCGGACACTAGTTTGTACATTGGTAAATCACAACCACATTGAAATCAATTTAAATGAGAATGGAAGGTCGCGGTATAATTTCACGACATTGGTATTTTGTTTCCCTTTTTTGATGTGTTTGTGTGGGACTCAAATGCTGAAATTGGAGTTGGTTGCTCTCGTAATATTTATTTAATTATTTGACGGGGAGTTTCATAGAAAGAATCACGCGAAATAATTGACTATTCGTTGGGTGGGTGGGTGAGAAACTACTATGCAGTTTTGCAAGGATGCTCACGACATGCCTGCATGTTGGTATGGATGACGCTTGGAGTTTGACCTCGTCGATAATACGCTCGCAATTCAAATTATACACAAGAATTAACATATGACACATCTGTAACAAAAATTCGAATTTAAATTAATAAACAACCAAGGGATGACTGGTGAGATAAGTTAAAAATACGGTAGTACTAGAAATTCTTTCCATTAATTGAGAAAGGAATCCAATTCCTTTTGAGCGGCTTTAGGCACGTCTTACCTATATTTCTACTGCGGAAGTAGTGCTCCTCATCTGCGGATCAGGTCGAGCATCTAAAATCTCTGATGTCTAGGGTGATTTACCAGGGGCGTAAAACACATGTAACCAATCTCCTGATTTATTGTTTCGAAATAGTTCCCCCATGGCGTGCCTCAAAATATATCCAACAAAAACGCAACTCACATTGCGCGAGGTTCCTTTGTTAGAATGCAGTGTCCGAACTTCTACTTTTCCAGTCATGTTATCGACCTCAATTGTAAATGTCAAGGTATTGAACCCAACATTTGACTGGTTTGGAATATAACGAGAACGACTAAATTAAAACAATCACTCACGCAACGATTTTTCCAACTAGCATATTTGCAGGTTAACTTTATCTCAGGGGAGAAAAGTTCTTGTCCAACACCTTTTACAAATCGAATTCTACAGTCACCGTCGTCTTCCCATTCCGAGTTAACAAGCTCTTGCCAGTTTTTACGAAACCACTTTCGAAGGAACGCGTTAACAGTTGTTTTTAATAAACTGAGTAGACGAAAGTAATTCCTGACATCAATATTTTCTGTGCCTACCGTTTCCTCCATGATCTCTGTGTAAAAGATAAAATTAGTTCAGAATAGATGGTCATCCAGCGTAGCAGCATTTTCAAAGACTTTTTACTTGACAAATTCGCCTAAGTTTTTGATTAAGACAGCAGTACATAGGTTTAACCAATCTCCTGATTTATTGTTTCGAAATAGTTCTCCCCATGGCGTGTGCCTCAAAATATATCCACCAAAAACGCAACTCACATTGCGCGAGGTTCCTTTGTTAGAATGCAGTGTGTCCGAACTTCTACTTTTCCAGTCATGTTATCGACCTTATTTTATCTAATCTCAATTGTAAATGTCAAGGTATTGAACCCAACATTTGACTGGTTTGGAATATAACGGGAACGACTAAATAATATCAAACACTCACGCAACGATTTTTCCAACTAGGTATATTTGCAGGTTAACTTTATCTCAGGTCGTATCCTACCATTTACACGGCTTGATAGTTATTGGTTAGAATTTACAAATCTCCACTAGAAAGAGTTATATATTTTTTCTAATTTCTTCGTTAGTTGGATAATTGTTTACATATTATATTTTACTGTTACTCAAATTATTTTCCACAGGGCGACCAAAATCCGACTGACGCGACAACCGTGAGTTTTTGAATTCAATTGTGATAAAATTTATTTACAAACCTATGTACTGCTGTCTTAATCAAAAACTTAGGGCAAATTTGTCAAGTAAAAAGTTTTTGAAAATGCTGCTACGCTGGATGACCATCTATTCTGAACTAATTTTATCTTTTACACAGAGATCATGGAGGAAACGGTAGGCACAGAAAATATTGATGTCAGGAATTACTTTCGTCTACTCAGTTTATTAAAAACAACTGTTAACGCGTTCCTTCGAAAGTGGTTTCGTAAAAACTGGCAAGAGCTTGTTAACTCGGAATGGGAAGACGACGGAGACTGTAGAATTCGATTTGTAAAAGGTGTTGGGCAAGAACTTTTCTCCCGTTCTAAGCCAATTCAGACGAATTGCTTGAAAACATTGAGTAATAACTTGTGGGACTTGCCACTGTTGGCGGATGCTGTAAATTGTATGCAGGGCAAACTTGGAAGGCAAAAAAGTAAACACTTCAATGGCTTAAAGGCAATTCGAAATAAGCTAATGCATATGGGTAATATGGAAATATCAAATGAGGAGTTCAAAAATTCCTGGGCGAATATTTCGGTTATTTTACTCTCTCTTGGTATACCACAAATGGAGTTGGACGTAGCAAAGACAATTAACTTCAAAAATGACGTTAATCCCAAACCGGAAGATATACTGAACAAAGCCAATCGAAAGAATGCGGAAAACCTGAGAAAAAGAGGAAATTCATTGTTTAACGAAAAAAACTACGAAGGTGCCATTGTGTCCTATTCGGAAGCTATATTAATCCCGGACCTTCCAGGGAATTATTCTGCTGTGTTATACGCAAACCGATCGTTAGCGTCCTTAAAGCTTGGAGACTTGCAGGCTGCGAAAGGTGATGCAAGAGGTGCAATGCATATGAGACCTAACTGGTGGAAAGGTTATGCGCGCTTGGCAAATGTATATCAGGAGTTGAAGAAATACGGGAAGGCACTTCAATTCAATGAAATTGCACTTGGAATAAGACCAACTGCCGTTGATGTTAAAGATGCTCGCGATTTCTGCCGACTTGTAGTTGCAAAAACTGCAAGGTGCGAACACCTGGACCCTCTAAACTTTGCAACTACCTTTGAGGACACGGTCAAGCGCTCTGAAGAAATTGACGGAATTCGTACAGACGCTTACGCATTTACGGATTATCAAAAGATGAATCTTGAGGTGGGCAATCCTGTTAGTATTTGTGGAGATGGTCACAAATACCTGCACGGAAACGGGGTTGCCCAGAACTTTGAAACAGCTGCAAGACTTTACGCGAAAGCTGCTAGTAAAGGAAGTGCCGAGGGTCTGTATAACCTCGCGATTCTAACCGATGAGGGTAAAGGTGTAAAAAGGAATATTCTAGAAGCTACCAGAATGTACTTCGAGGCTGCCGCCCAAGAGCCATTTGTCGACGTATTACCTGGCTCGGCAATTAAAGTACCAAATATTGGTGTGATGGAGTCTCAACATGCCTTGGGGTTGGCTTATCAAAACGGTGTTGGAGTTGAACAAAATTACATTAAAGCGATAGAATGGTACGAGAAAGCACTATTAAATGGGAGCGGGAATTCTGCAAACAACTTAGCCATCATGTATTTGGATGGAAACAGTGTTGCAGTAAACATCGACAAAGGTTATCTATTTTGGAAGGTTGCATCACTAAAGGGTTGCATTCGAGCCATGGAAAATTTGGCATTAAATTACGCCACTTTCAATATGAAAGACGCTCAAAAATGGTTTACCGTAGCTGTTGAGAAAGGAAGCATGCGTTTACCACTAAGGAGAAAAGAGTTTATGCTAGACAAGTTACCATTAAATAAATTTAACAGCGAAGAATTTCTGGAAGACATAATGGATGAGTTGATGAAGGGTCCATTGAAGCATTTTGCTAAGCAAAACAAACACACCTCCAAAAACTTTTCAAAAATGATGGGGGAACAGATGAAGACTTCGGATTCATTAAAGCCGCAATGCGATTACCGAACGCAAATGATACTAGATCATCGGTTAACTGTAAAAGAGATGAAATATGGAGCAGATAAGTTCCAGCTTAACTCTACTTGTCCCGCCAAGTTTGTACCAAGTGCAGCTGCTGACCTGATTGGGTTAAAATCGATTTACTTCAGGGATATGAAGGATCAGAATGAGGATCATGTTTACGAAGGTTAGTTGATACAAGATTCGTAAACAAACTATCCTGACAAGATTGGTCCATGCGCTGTGTCAACAATTCAAAACCATGGAAAATGTTGAGTTTGTTGACAACTACCCTGCTATTACGTACATTATCTGCTGCCCAAAGTCCCATCTGACTTAATGGTTTTGGGCACCACTTGAAAAAAGCGAAAACAATTTATGAGTAAACAAGCGCATGGACCAACCTTGTGATGATGGTTGTCTTGCGGAATCTTGAGTTGATAAATCAAGGGAAGTATGTGTCTGCTTTATTTGTTCAAACAATACACGGGCAGTATAATCCGTCAAGACAACCATAATCGTGTAATTACTGAGTATCTACATGCATTACAAGTTACTCTAACCGCCAAAAGGATAGAGATTATTGAAACTTCGTGTTTTTAATTATTTAAACTTTTCATTACCTACTCACTCTTAGGTTTTGCAATCAAGCTTACACTTGTAGAGGACGCTACTCTTGGGCGACCATCTATTGCTCTCATCGCTCAAGATGAGAATGGGGATATTCAACGGATATTTGTGTACAATTACCCACAAAATAAAGATACCCAATCCTCACTTGGCTACGGATGTCGAATTACTATAATTAATCCGTATTTCCGGATTACACGGAATAAGAAAGCTGCAATTCGTGTGGACGAACCCTCGCTTCTGTTTGCCAATCCTAAAATAAGGGATGAAAAACGTTGTCGATATTGTGGACAGGATAACGGGACAATGCGATGTCGAACGTGCAAAAGAGTGTTTTACTGTTCTAAACTCTGCCTGAAGAAGGATTCGGAAGATTTACAACATAGCCTCGTATGTTTCAAACATCTTTGAGTAGTGTTTATGCAAATTAATACACAAAGAAGTAAACAAATTTGATGGAAATATAAATAAAAATTCTGTGTTATTAAATTAATAAGGGCTCATTCCCAAACCTCTACTCGTACGAAAAATTTTAGATACGACGTACTGGATAGCCCAAAGGATAAGGACCGGTTTGCTAGCAAACCTAGTTCTAAAAGTCAGGTAATGTGGGTTTTAGGAGAAATGTTCATTATTCACACGTGGCGTTTTATATACACATTTATCGTATTCCTAAACGATATCAAAAGCTAATCCAATGGGAAGTAAATTCAAAGACGTGCCATAATTTCTGGTCCTCCCCGTAAAACTCAAACCTGGTTAGTGTTCGTATTGATTTCAGGGCATAGAAATTAGTGGTTTGGCGATGTGTTTTTATCGTCCCATGCACTTTAGTCCGATCATATTTTATCTAAACTTTCTGTACGTATATACTCAATGTCATGCAATGTCAAGGTGAACACACTTGAGTCAGTCGGACAAAATATAACCAAAAGTCGACTCAAACTCACCCGAACCTACACAGTATTCGTATATAGCAATGCATTTAATAACTAGAATTAATTTCAACCTTTGAACTAGAACTCGACAATGCACTTTACTTCTCAATTACGCCCAACCAAAATCAAAAATTCAAGCACAATTTGTCCAGCCTTTCACTGGCAAAAGGTAAGAACGCATGGAAATATTAATTGGATATTTTGTACTTGTAATTTATTAGTTTTGCCAGAAATTTTTTTTCAAACCGGTTGCATGGGATTTTCATGCTCACCCGTGTTGGAAAACGAAAATATTTAAAGAAACCTCACAAAAAAATAAAATGATCAACGAGTCTATTTTCAATTTCAATTTGAATATGCGCAGGCTGTGACCATCATTGCAGCGCACTGTGGAATAAGGACAAGTGATGCGTAGTTAAATTCTGAAAATAAATTGAATATTTAGAATACTACCAAAATGAAAGAAGTTACGGCAAAAGGCTGGTTGGTTTTGACTCACCCTGTATGACCAAATCTATTCGTTGACATTCAGCTTCATTTGCAAGCAACTCAGCAACATTTGATTGGGCGACCGAGTGTAACGAGAGAAGTCCTCCTATTCGACTTTTCCCCTTTTGTGTTTTCCGTCTGTCGGCGTTGGTTACGCCTAGCAACCAACAACCCGTTGCCCCCAGGAACCGACCCCTCATATTCGACTCGACCCCATTTGTGTCTGCCGTCTGTCTGTCGGTTGCCCCCAGCAACCAACCCCTCATATTCGACTTGACCCCGTTTGTGTCTGCCGTCTGTCTGTCGGAGTTGGTTACACCTAACCAAATGTCCTGCACCTAACAACCAATATGGCGACCCCGTAGCCCGTTGCCCCAGCAACTGATCTCTCATGTTCGACTTAGGGTAGTTCAGAAATTTTTTTTAAATCGGGCTTTGACCTGAATATTCACTAATACGCTACAGGGGGTTAGGAAATGCACTTTAGAAGAGGGTGGTTCATAAATGAGACACTACAGGGTGGTTCAACGTTTTTTTTTAAAGCCGAGATTTGACCCGGAAATTTACTAATACGCTGTATGAGGTTAGGAAATGCACTTTACAACAGGTTAGTTTAAAAGAAGTTTTTTTTTTAATTCAAGATTTGACCTGGGAACTCAGAACTGGGTGGCGTACTGCTGATGTTTTATGTTGGAGTTGCTTGGCAACAGAATATAACTAAAACGTTTTGATGTTGAATTTTTGAGGAATTTACGAATCTGAGGGGTTGGACTGAAAGGGCAGGAATGTAAATATTTTGGGGTTGCTTAGCAACAGAATTTAATTAAAGTGTTTTGATGTTGACTTTTTAGGAAACGGTTAAGGGATGGCCTGAGAGGGCATGAATGTAAATATTTTGGGGTTGCTTACCAACAGAATGTAATTAAAATGTTTATAGAAAACGGTTAGGGGATGGACTGAGAGGGTAGGAATGTGAATAGTTTGGGGTTGCTTAGCAACTGAATGCAATTAAATTTCTTTGATGTTGATTTCTTAGGAAATGGTTAGGGGGTGGACTGAGAGGGCAGGCATGTAAACATTTTGAGGTTGCTTGGTAACAGAATGTAATTAAAATCTTTTGATGTTAATTTTTTAGGAAACGGTTAGGGGATGGACTGAGAGGGCAGGAATGTGAATAGTTTGGGGTTGCTAAGCAACTGAATGCAATCAAATTATTTTGATGTTGATTTCTTAGGAAATGGTTAGAGGTGGACGTGGACTGAGAGGGCAGGGATGTAAACATTTCGGGGTTGCTTGGCAACAGAATGCAATTAAAATATTTTGATGTTGGCTCTTTTAGGAAATGTGACCAAAGGTTCGGGGATAGATTGAGACGGAATGTAGTTAAAATGTTTTGATGCCGAAATTTTGAGGATGTGCGAGAAAACGATTAGGGGGTGGATTGAGACGTTCGGGATGTTAATATTTTGGGTTGCCTACAGAATGTAGTTAAAATGTTTTGCCGATATTTTTCAAAAATCCCCGTAATATATTTTATTCGGTTTCTTTCTAACCGGGCGGTATTGCCGGGGTTCCTGCATCCTGCTAATAAATTATTAATTAATTAATTCACATACGTATTCAGAATGTAATAATAATCAATTCAAGAAGTAATTTGCAATGTCCAAGTGTTCTGATTAAAAGAGGTTTCAGAAGCAATTTCTGTTTTGTTATGGTAGTGAATTTATTTTTTGAATCATATATATAAACGTGAACTGGTCGAAATCCCAAAATCCGTAACGCTCTACAAGCTGGCCTACTTCTCTCCCTGTCTCCGCGCTATACAAGTTGGCCTATTTCCCATCCATCTTCGAGCATACAAGTTGGCCTATTTTCCTCTCGTCTCCGCGCTATACAGGGTGGCCTATTGCCATCCCAATATTTTCCATAATTTTGAGTAAAAACCAATATTTTCCATAATTTTGAGTAAAAACCAATATTTTCCATAATTT